>JAVQJL010079927.1:0-10389 GCA_036024295.1 Nannoperca obscura
ATGTTCTTACTCACAGCACTTGTGATTCATCTCTTACAAGTTTGATGAGACGTCTTGTTGTTTCCATCATGGTTCTATGCACTTTATGTAAAGCTCTGATCTGGAAGTGGCTCTGGATAAGAGTGCTGAATGTGATGTGATGTGATGTGACTTACACACACCGACCTCCCTGTGATCAGCGGGCGACACAGACGTCGTGGGGCTCCAGAGAAACAATCTCCCATCATTGTTTATTCTTTATTTATTCTTTTTTATTTCCCATATAAGCCGCAGAGTATCTCAAATCTAAATATCACAACTCAACAAAAGAGGAGAGTCCACAGGCGAGTCAAGTTTGATGGATTTATGGATGAAGCCAAGTGAGGATGAAGATGTTTAACTTTGTTAAAATCATGAAGGTTTCAGTTTCTAACAACAACAACAACAGAACATGGAAAGTAAACTCCAGGAAAACACTTTCCTCAGAATGTTGGAGGCCAGACAGGAAGTGATGTCATGACTTTGACTGAATATTTCCGATGGGTCTTCATTAAAATATTTATCAGCAAAACTGTATTTAGTTTCAAAGTTTCAAAGTCCAATTAAGCTTTTCTAACACTCATTTGGAAACGCAGACAATGCGGCGGCGGCCATCTTTGATTTTCTAAACAGGTCTTGCCGCAGCTTCAGAAGCCTTTGAGTTCACTTCAGATATTAAAACACAATCATTACGTTGAGCTTTGCGTCTGCAGCTGTTGTTGTGAGGTCTCAGTGAACTGACCTGAAACAGAAGGAACTCTAACGAGTGCTGCTGTGAAAGATGTGAATCACTGTGTCGTCTTCTTCTGGGTTTTCTCTCCTGCAGAATCCTGGAGCTCGACACGACAAACAGCTGCTGAGCCGTCAGAGTCCAGTCCATCATCCTCATGTTAACACACCAGCACACTCTGTCTGTGTGTGTGTGTGGGGGGGTTCATCCCTCTGATATGGAGGGCTTAGTTGCACAACAATGGAGGTATTGAGGAGGACGTTGCCCCGCGTGGCCTGGCGTGGATGGAGGGTTATGTGTGTGGGGGGGTTATGTGTGGAGGCTCTGAGCCCTGCAGCTGTCGCCTGGCACGCTCCGGCCTCGGGGAGAACCGGCCGCTCACGTCAGAGCCAAGTGTCCTGCTGCGGACGATGGCGGGGGCTTCTGTCATCGTGGGGCATCTGGAGGCGGGTGGCGGGGTGGGCGACCAACAACCACCACAACACCACCACCCGCGCTCCCTCCCGGCCGCCTCGCCAGCCCTCACCCCTGGGCTGCATGTCGCCCAGCTGGTTCACCCTCTGACACCCCGTCAAGACCCAACACTTCGCCGTTTGAGCGTCGGGCCGTTACTGTCGCTCGCACGTCGTCTGTTGTCGAGTCGAAGCATCAGAAACCAGCCGCAGCTGCCGACCGCTCGCGCAAAGTAGGTGACCAACCGGCATGGTTCACAGGAAGTGCTCGGAGACCTCAACGCTACCTGTAACTGCAAAGGAATGAGCAGCAGGCATCAAATCTGTGGACGGGTCTCTCTTCATACACACCATATATAAGTGTCTATAAGGCTATAAGGCGCACTTAAAAGCCTATAATTTTCTCAAAAAACGACAGTGCACCTTATATATGGATTAATTCTGGCTGTGCTTACTGACCTCAAAGCGATTTTGTGTGGTACACGGCGCTGTCAAAATGTTTTAGTACCACTTTGGTAAACTACAAAGCCGGAGTAATACATACTGTGCTTCACCGTAATATTACAGTGCGTGTGTACAGTGCAAACTCAAGGCTATCAGTCACGCAGTAGAACATGGGAACAGAGCAGCTGCGAGAGAATTCAACATTAATGAATCGATGGTCTGACGTACCAACCATGCTGAAAAGGAAATATACTATTAAATAGTTGTTGTAAGACACTACACTTTACTTTGACGTAGTAACTATAGACCACATGTCTATAGTTTTGCAGGTATTTGGTCACAAACCAAAGGATTGAATAGAAATAAAAAGTTAGACATGAAGATGGCACCAGTGCAAAAGTCAGAGGATCACTTAAACCACAAGCTAGCATGACTTAAACTGTTACGGCTGGTAGAGAAGCAAAGATCACATTCGTGAAGGAAGATAGATTAAAATATAAATGCTTAATTATACAAACATGTACTGAAGTGAAGAAACATGAGGAAACATGCAGGACCAGTAAAACATGAGCTGGAGACTTCAGACTGGATTTACCCTGCGCACACGCACACACAGTTTAGATAGAAATAACTGGGGAGTCATGCTGAGTCAGATTTATTTATAGGATTTCACACCGCGAGCAGCGCTCAACAAACACAGACAGGTTGGTTAAGCATTATTTGGAGAACGTGAACGAATCTCCGTCTGCACGTAAAAGGTTGATCTCACAGAAACCCAAAAGATGCAGGAGGTTAACAAAAGGTGTAAACACTACAATTCCCATGAGCCTCGGAGAAAAAGCCAGAGGTGTGAATCAAAACAACACAGTTGCTGAATTCATTCATGGACCCAGAATCTGAAATTAAAAACCTTTAAGCTGCAGGTTGTATTGTCAGTTTGTCACCCGCTGTTTGCGGCACGTTTCTTGTTGAAATGCATCTTGGGAGATGAAGTTAACTTCTCTCTTCTCCCCCAAAGCATTTATGTCCACAGGCTTCTACCTTCATCTTTACACAACAGATATGTTCTAATGCAGCTGTTGATCTTTTGTACTGATGATTCAACGAAGAGTTTCGTGGCGACGCAGATGAATAAGGATTTTGTGATAAAGTTTGAATCACAACTAAACACAGCATTCATTACAGAACAAAGCCAGAGGGAAAGTATCAGGATCCCTGCAGCATCGCTGTGGTCGTCGGCCTGTTGCACACGCTCCTCGTCTTATTGGCCGATCCCCTCCACACATTACGTCACTCCCATCCATATCGTGTTGCTCAAAAGCTGAAATATTCACGGCGACATCTGTTTAATTAAAACTCCAGGCCGGATCGATCTGTGCCAAACCGCAAGTGCAGAGGTTTAAAGTGCTGCCCTCCTCCTCTGCTTCACCTCTTGTTCTCTGTTCTCGCAGAACTCAACTCACAGTTGGTTTATTATTTATCTGCCGGCGTCGGGCCAACAGTTGCTGTTCGGCTTCTTGTCGTCTCTGAAGCCCCTCGTCGCACCTGGAGCTGTCACTTCACTTCACCCTGAAAACATGTGGATCTTTAGAAAGAGGTCAAAACGCTCAAACTGTAGTTTTGTCTCAATCAGGTCTCACAAAGACTTATTCACAGGTTCCTTCAATGTTGGCTTCAAAGACGTCTGACGGTTCCTCGATGGGAACTGGACATCCCGAAAAGCCTGAACTCCTAAATCTTGAGAAAATGATTTCACTGAATGTCCAGAAGTTGAAAACTAATTAAACTGAGCTAAAGCGGCAGAACTCACAATTTACCAAACCCCCGCTTTCTGGGACATCCAAGATCCAGATGTGAATCCCAGAACAGTATCACTAAAGTCTTAGCAGTTCATCTTTGGGTGTTTTATGCCAAAGTGATATTCATGTGTGGATTCTATTAAAGATTTGTGTTTTTATTCCACCAAGCTTCAACCATCCGCAAGTTTTCTTCTGAAAACGAATGTGGCAGCCGAAGATGAGGGAGCGATCAGCTGCAGGAGGCTGTCGTCAGAAAACGTCTTGTGGAGGAGGTCCAGGTGAATGGTTGGGGGTACAAACCTTGTGGCTTCAACCCCCAGAAACCACCAACAGTCAACAGTGTCCAGGAAACACTGGTCGAGTCATTTGCAGGTCATTACACGTTTATGCATTGAGGTCAAAATTGGGCTTTTATAGATGTCTATGTTACATAACACGACATTTAAATGCATTTATTTCAGGAGCAGGTCCTAACTCTTTCTTGAAATGTAGTCGTGCTTTTAACCAAATTTGTCTCCATGTCCTCGACGTCTACAGTGGACAACTTCTGACCTGCAAATGACCAAATGAATGCTTACTTGGAGGTTTCTTTTAACCATAAAGATGATGTTTTCCTTACTTACGATCAAGTAAAAACTCACCAGAAGGTCCATTAGGAATATTTTAATCACAATGCATGATCTCCCTCAGCAGGTGGACTTTACCCAGTTGTCCCAGACCTGTAGATGTTAAAATTCCCATTTTCATGAGAACTTTATGGTCTTCTCGTCAATGTTGGCTTAAAATCTGATATGATTGAATAGTTTTAGTTGCCTAAACTTATGATGTTTCCTCTTCTGGAAGAGGAGATATGTGTGTTGCAAAAGCCGCCATAGAATAAATAATATTTTTTTTGTCACATTGGACTCGACATGTTTGTTATCGCCGGTCTACTGAAGCAGAACATAAGACAGCTTCTTTTTTGTTTGGGGGATTAAGGATTTGTTGGGAACGAGGAGGAAAGGTCATTCCAGCTCCGACAATCTGATGACTTTCCAAAACTGCAGCAGTTGTTCGTCTGTTAAACCTTGAACATCATCACAGAGACGCCAACGCCTCTTCATCCCGTCTACCTGATCCTTGTATCCAGCTCTTCTCTCTTTTTTTTCAGAGGCTGTAAAGTCTCCAAACAGACTCGCCGTAAAGATCGTGGCCCTCCATCAAACCGAGGCTGCTCGCCCACCGCCTCCCTGTGTGGTCACCCGTAAACTCGTCCTCGTGGCCGACCGCATCGCTGCCACTTGCCTAGCGCGTAAAAACACCTTGTTAAGGAGCCCATTGCGCTCGGGTGGCGTGATGCTCCGAGAAAACAACACCTTACAAACACACACAGATGGTTTTCCACTTCTGAAGCGAGAGCTCGATAAACAAATCCACCTGAAAACAAAGAGCTTTCACTGCTGATCGACCCCCAGATGCAGTTTCATTTGCCTGTTAAAGGAAGCAAAGGGTCGTGTTGGGTTACAGCCGGGTCACACGCCGTCTTTACATCTTCACTACAGATGGCAGAAGAGTCTTCTTCTGTGGTGTTTTCACTTTAATGGAGGTTCCAGGGGAAGAAGGAGAGACCCGATCACTCCATCATGTGTGTGGTTGGTTGTTTGTCAGTCAACACAAATGAAATAGAGTTCTTTGGCTCTGAACAATAACAAGGTTGAAGTCCGACCACATGGTGCTTATCAGGGAGAACAGAGATTCCTCCAAACTGAATCAGAGGTCAGTTACTCAGAGACGGTGATTCAACGTCAGTTAAAATGCTTCTTGCGTTCGTCAGAACTTCTGAAGGCTAAACCGGATACTGAGTGACTCTTCAGCCATGTTGAACATTTAGCACAGGCCTCGTATCATAAACACGATGTCAGTCTTGCACTCTGTACATCTGTAATAGTCAGGATGACTAGGATGAAGTCAGCAGTTTGGTATTTATTTCAATAAAAAAAAAAAAAACGAATCTAAGAATTTTCTTGAATATTGCCAAAATCTGACAATATTTTGATGGAAAACAAAAACTTGGGTCATCGTGCAGATGTTTTCAACTCCGGCGGCGTCTATACATGCAATTTGTACACATGTATTAGCATGTGTGTTTAAAAATCCAATAAACGCTGGTTATTTAAACAGTGTAAAGTGTATTTTATTGTATTGAAAGTGTGGAGCCGCTCAGCCAACTTCACTTTGTGCTTTCACTTTCCGATGATTATGGGTGGATTTCAGGAGTCATAATTAATAATAATTCACATTTGTTGTATTAATAAATAACAAACACCCATAGATATTTGAGGACAATACTGATACTTGGAGGTTAAAGGATAAATCTGGCCTAACTCATTTTTAAACATAACATATAAAAGCAATCTTGATACGAATCCCACATTTTTCTTAATAGTGACCAGGACACATACTGAGCAGGACATCTTACAGTGCTCTCTGCTGGACAAACCACGTACCTGCGACATTGTTTCTAAATGGTATCAACCGCAGTTTCTTGTTGTACACCATGTACACCAATATGATATATCTGCATCAGGCTAATGTAAGCCTGGCTGATTCAACCCTCCCACTGCCTGTGAGCAGCAGGATAGTGAATGTGATCTTCACTCTATGAAGCTCTAAAGTGAGAAGTGAATTTGTTGCAAGATTTTATAACTATGACTATGTTTACACTCACTAAATATTCTGTTTTTTGTTTTTATTCCAAAAAAGACAATATTACTACTAAGCTGTTTCCAGGCTCCTCTAATCTTGTGTCTCCATGCAGCCTCGTCGCACCGTGTGAACTCCCTCCTTTATTCCTTGTGATATTTGCTCGTCTCCAGAAACCTGTTGGTGTCCGAGTCGCTCGTCTCGTAGCTTCATCACCTGCGTGCACCTCCACCCCTCCACCCTTGCAGACTGTCGGCCGGTTGTTTCCAGCACAGAAACCTGGAGGACATCATCTGAACACGCTGCAAATAGGTTTGACTCAGTCAAGACTAAACCAACAACAAGAGCGAGGAAGATGATGAACGGAAACAGAACAATGTCAGAATCAACGGTGACCTTCTTCCTCAGAGGTCAGAGGTCACTAACCCACTTCCAGACCAGCTTTAAAGCTCTGGCTCGGCTGCAGCCTCCCGCTCTGCCTCTTCAAACTATCAATAAAAGGATTCCAACTTGGCACGACGTTCAGATTCTGCAGATTGAGCGGACGATTAACACACAAGAGGCTCTCAGAGCGGCAGAAATCCCCTCTCTGCTGCGGGGTGTCCCGTTACCCAGCACAATTTTCTGGGGTTTTAGCGTCTTCCTGTGGAAATCAATATATTCTCTGTGGTAGAAATGATTCACGGCGACGGTTTGACCAAAGCGAATCCTGAGCTCGGCGGCCGCCCGCTGCTTCAAAGTGCTCATCCACAGACCGTCAGACGAACCCCCGAACCACTCAGCCAGCAGAGGAACTTCACCTCTCGCCCTTCACGTGATATTATCTGTGATTTGTCAGGAGGTGTCAAACAAATCCTCAAGAGGAAGTAAAGTCACTTTCTTTGAGTCCGCACTGCCATCCATAAACAGATTCAGTTCAAGTTTCAAGGATCAACAGGATTAGAAAATTGTCTCGCCATCAAACGTTGAGAAAGGTTGAGCTGGGATGTCCTGGTGTACCAGTGGTCTGAGCTTCATGAATGCACTCAGGGACCTTTCGTCACCTCCCAATGTGTCCAATAAAGACAAAACAGACAACGGTACGTGTCTTCATGTTTTGATGGTTAGCGGCGTGGCTACCCTGTAAATGTAAATCTAAAGAAGTGCTCAAAACCCATAAAACGTAAAATAATGCACATTTTCAGTGACCAAAAGAAAATAGTTTGGGGATCCCGATCAGAAAACAGAGGGGTTGTTGAATTGTTCTGTGATCTTGACTTAATTGATCATATTTTGATCAAAGAATAATTATGTCAGGTCGTTAAAAGACAAAAAAGAAACGTCCATGTGGTCTTCAGCAACAGTTTAAGAGGATTTCTGCGCCCTGTTTAAGACTTTTCTGTCAGAAACAGAGCTCTAATCCAGATACTTGTTTTTGTACAACATGATGTGGTACATAAGTTTACTCACGTTACTCTTGCAGCCCTTTATTTGGTTTATACACCACAAATAAACCCACATGTGGACATTTCCTACAACAAACAGGGTTTTCCATGAACTGGCCACAGCTGTTGGGTTCACTTTTCAGAGATTAAGTTTAAGTTAACTTACTTTGGAGAATGTTCAATAAACTGACCCTGCTAGGTTGACGGTTTGTGGTACACGCAGGCATGAAAACGGACTTTTATCTCCCTAAATGTCAGTTAAATGTAAAGATCTTGAGACAGAGAGACCCGATCAGGTCTCGTCTGATCAGTTCGGTACAAGAGATGAAAGAGAAAGTGCCAGAGAGACAGAAAAAGTCCAGATACTGGTCCAGGACCTGGAGGACCTCTGACTGCACAGGGTTAACATGTCCCAGAACACACAAACACACACACACACAGTGCACCAGCCTAATCCCCCCCCCCCCCCAAAGCAGCAGCTTTAGTGTAATTCCCGCCGCAGCTGTCCACTGCTGGAAGAATCGAGAAATTGTCCTGCACATGTTCAGCTGCAGGAACAAATGTCACGGAGCACGGCAAATGAAAAAACAAGATGGACTCCTGAACCTCTCACACACACACACACACACACACACAGTACAAACACACACATGCCAGTGATGCCATGATGTGTAGTCAGGGAGGAGGGCAGGTGGAGGCTGCCAGAGGTTTAATAGCAGAGAGCTGTGTGTGCGATGTCCGATCAAATTATTAGATTTGAATCCATATCACATATTTCAACAACTTAACTTAAAAAGGTACTAAAAGGTTTGACTCCTTCTTGGGGGGTGAAGACTTGAGCTTCAGTTCACAGAAGGGTTGGATGAGCTTATTCCAGCGCTATCCAGACGTCAGAGGATGCATCAGTTTTGAATCTATGACAGCCAGGTGATACAGACACACAGAAACCCTCAGACTCTGTACTTCACGCCTCTGAATGTCGCTGCAGGTGCTGAAAGTAGAATGAGTGGATTAAAGAAAAACATCCCGGCCGGGTTGAAAGTGCTTCAGCTCCGGTCACGTCTCGGTGTAAAGCTTTGGCTCGGAGGAACAAGCTCGGTGAACGTCCGTGCTAAAAGCAATCGCACGGGGGATTAAGATGAAAAGACGACGTGATGAGCGGTTCTGAATCTTGAATCATGAGGTAAAAAGTTACTGTTGGCTGTAAGCCAGATCCAGAACAAACAAAAGGATCCTGAAACACTGAAAACACTCAGTACCCACTAGTCTTTTTAGCCATGCTAACTAACACCCTATTACAGATAAAAGACCTGCTTTCTAAATCTTCACAAAAACTTAAATAGCATACGTTTTATCAGTGGCAGTACTTAAGGAATGTAAAGTGTTAGTAAATGTAGGCCCCTGTAACAAAATGATCATACGACATTAAGTTGGAAATATCAACGCATCAATGTATAAGTAGCCTTTAACTGTTGCTTGGCCATGTGAAGCTAGTTTTAACTTCTTTATACAGTTAGCTAGTTTTAACTACTATATATACAGTTAGCTAGTTTTAACCGCTTTATATACAGTTAGCTAGTTTAACCGCTTTATATACAGTTAGCTAGTTTTAACCGCTTTATATACAGTTAGCTAGTTTAACCGCTTTATACACAGTTAGCTAGTTTACTTTATACACAGTTAGCTAGTTTTAACTACTGTAAATACATTTAGCTAGTTTTAACTACGTTATACACAGTTAGCTAGTTGAATTACTTTATACACAGTTAGCTAGTTTTAACTACGTTATACAGTTAGCTAGTTTAACTACTTTATATACAGTTAGCTAGTTTAACTACTTTATACACAGTTAGCTAGTTTTAACTACGTTATACAGTTAGCTAGTTTAACTACTTTATATACAGTTAGCTAGTTTAACTACTGTATATACAGTTAGCTAGATTAACTACTGTATATACAGTTAGCTAGATTAACTACTGTATATACAGTTAGCTAGATTAACTACTGTATATACAGTTAGCCAGTTTTATCTACTTTATATACAGTTAGCTAGTTTAGTCCAGTGGTTCCCAACCCAGGGGTTGGGCTCCTCAAAAGGGTCACCAGCTAAATCTGAGGCGTCCTGAGAGGACTAATGGAAGAGAAAAGAAGGAGAAACAAAGTTTAGATACTTTTTTGGTCATTTTCCTTGCTTCTTTTGTATAATATGACATATAATATAATATTTGACAAGCATGTCAAACACGACAAGGACCCACAACTGCACACTGTTTTGGTGCTTTCTGGTGAGATTTTTTTAAATGATTTTTAATTTAAAATATTAACTTGAAATGTAATCGGTAACTCCAGGTGTCAAATGAATGTAGTTGAGTACAAAGTAGAATATTTCCCTCTGAGCTGTAGTGCTATGTAGTAGAAATATATAACTGAAATTAATGAAAATGCTCATGTTAAGTACAAATATCTCAAAATTGTTTTTAAATAAAGTAAATGTCCCTTTTTAACACCTAGGAGGAGGAATTCATGATTTAATGTCCAAATAAAAGTAGATATCATGACTGCAAATCAGGTGTCGGAGCAGAGGGAGGATATGGAAGGCCAAATGGACCAAAACCTCTACTTTGACGTGCGTCTTAAGACGTTAAAAATGAACGCGTTAAGACGTTAAAAATGAACGCGTTAAGACGTTAAAAATGAAGGTGTTAAGACGTTAAAAATGAACGTGTTAAGACGTTAAAAATGAACGTGTTAAGACGTTAAAAATGAACGTGTTAAGACGTTAAAAATGAACGTGTTAAGACGTAAATAATTGGGTGCTACCACTTCATCAGTTTTCTGAG
>JAVQJL010079930.1:0-12801 GCA_036024295.1 Nannoperca obscura
ACATGAGGTTTCTTGAGAAACGATAACATTGTGGATAAAGAGGCACCAAACTCTGAGTGTCAAAAAGGGCACATGGGTAGGTGTCAGTATCTATGGCTCCTGCTTCTAATCTGCACCTCTTAACAGCCATCTTTTGTGTGTGTGTGTGGGAGGGTTAAACTAACAGCATCCTTCTTTAACTGACCTTTGCAGGAACCACTCCGTGAGGAGTGAGGATTTGCAGAGATAACAACCGTCGCTGAGGCAGGGGCAGGAATAATAGCTGCTCTCCAGAAATCCCTACACTGAACAGCACCAAAGCTCTTAAACGGTTGGGGGGGGGGGGGGGTGTACTTTCTTCAGAACTGCGAAAGACACGGTCTTTGAGACTCCACAAAGAGAAGGAAACAGTTAGTCATGACGTTAAGGCTTGCTGTTGATTGACAAGTCAATCTCTTTAATCATCCAGGGTAGCTGGAGCTGTGGCCTCCTGTCTCTTAATCCCGTTGTGATGAGAAAGTGTAGACAATCAGCAGGGAGACGGACCTCGTGTCTCTTCAGGGGAATTAGCTTGCAGCCAGCGCAAACTGGCGTTCACTTTATTGACTCGGAAAGCAGCGCAATCACCTAATGATGATGATGATAACGGCAACGCTATGCTGCCATTAACAACCTCATTGATCAGTCTAATGAGGACAATTCATTCCAGCTGAGAAGGGAGCAATAAATCAGTGGACCAAGCAGTGAACAGGAATATTTGCTGAGTCTGATTTTCCTCTCAGATCCTCTAAAGAATGAAGGAAATATGGTGGCAACATATTTGTAATGGGTAATGCACCTACAAAGTTTTATATTTAACAAGGAGTAACTTTATCAAGCAGTTATCAAAGTCGAAGCTGCTGAGCAACAGGATGCCTTTGAACACTTCAGAGGGGGATTTCCATAATGTCTCAGTGTGTAACACCACAGCCGGTGTTTTCTCTTCTGTTTATGGCTCTTGTCAAATTTTATGGGGGTTATTCTGTTGTAATAGTTTCTAGTTTACTGGAGAGGCTGTCGAAGAGGTTGTAAAGAAGTTTGTTTCTGGCCTTAAAAGCATCCTCTCACTGTAGCCTCATTAACTTGCCTTCTGACCAAAACACGCTCCACATGTTCAGACTTGGATTTATATTTATATTTTACATTCATAAGACTAAATTGTATAATTTGTGTGGCTATGATTACTCCACGGCTGTGATTACAGTTGATGCTTCATCCACAACCGTGTTATGAACTGTGTTCTGGTTGAACATCCATTTTCTATACTTAAAAAAAAAGTTCAGTTCAGCACGAGGTGCGGTATTTTATCAAGCATGTCAGAACATCTTCCAGGAGTTGCATCGAAAGTTAGACCTAAAATATATGCACATCCTGCATATAAGAGAAGGATCACTCCGAGGAGAAAGTTTCCCGACACTCTCACGAAGTAGAAATGATGGTCAGGGTTTGTAGATTCTCTGATAGAGAGGTGGTTTGAAGTGTCTCCTTTTCTTATGTGTAGCCTTTAATGTGTCCAAGTAACTAAGCTGGTTCTATATACAGAAATATGATGCCAATATCAATACGCATCTTAGGTCTCATAATGATGTTTACCAAGAGGACATTAGCATAGTAGGCTGTAAGTTAACTTTGGCAAGCCGCTCTAGCTCAGACGCACTGCAGTAAATTGACTCAGCTGTGTGAAATAACTGTTTTTGCCCACAACACGCTGAGCTGTGAAGGGAACAATCAGCCTGTGCGTTTTGTGAGGAGCTGTAAAGAGCGGTTGGGTTATGACAGAGCCGCAATATCACTGTTCAAAAGCTGCGTCTGTCGCCAAAAAGCCCAACGTTGCGAGAAGAAATTGCACAAAGTCGGTCACAAAAATGAGGCCTTTTTAAAATGAGCTCAAAGTCATCAAGCGTTTCCAAAACATCTCTCCTCCCACAGAATGTCTCCTCTAACAGGTTCAAACTGAAGCGCTCCTTCGTGTTGGTAGAAATAAGAGTTGTTTTCTGGGACTTCAGAAAGTTGGTCAACTGTTTTGACTCCCGAACCTCAAAGTTTGACCAAATATATGCACCGTTTTTTTTTTTTTGCCAATTAAGACTAATTCCCCAAAATGGAGATGGAGAGGCACTTATTAAGGCACAAGGGACAGGCCTAACACACAAAAACACATTTATACCTCCTGATAAAATCAACCAGATTAAAAGCTCCATAATGTAAATATATTAAGTCAACTATCTCCTAGTTCTGCCTGCGTAATGTTATCAGATATTCTGGGTCCGTTTTAATGGCTCCGACACGTCTAGAAGGTTCTCCGGCTGATAAACAGAGCTTTGTAGGTCATGATTAAGGGACTCATTTGTCTCGCCCACGCCGTCTGCTAACTTTCAGCCTTTGAGTAATTAAGGAGCCGCCGAACACCAAATGCAGGATGGCCTCGAGTGTTTTCACTCTTACTTTCATGCATCCATTAACAACACGGCCAATGCCTTCCATATGTACGCCCATGCGTGGGGATTTGTTGCTTTCTTCACGGGAGTCCTCGTATAAATTGCAATTGATGTTGTAATTATTCTTTGAGATTTGTTTAAAGAAGAGGTTCCAGAGAGTGGGGAACGGCTGATATAAATATAACCTGGTGTCGGTTTCTTTCTCACATATAATGGCTCGTTGTAACATGTGTTACGCGTGCATAAATCACATTTTCAGTGCTCAGTTGGACAAATTCAAGGTGATAAAGGCATTATAGAAAGCAGAGGGTGTCATTCAGTCAACACATTTATCACCAGGATATCAAGACAACGTTACCTTTCAGCTGAGGTCCCATTTTTGTCACCTCAGCGTTGACCGAATTTGTAACGAAATTGGGTCTCAGACATCAAAAGCCTGTTGCAATAACCACAGATGTCACAAACACGGACATTTGGCTCTTCATTCAATGATTCGTGGCATTACACAGGTGGAGCCCGCAGTGTGAATGCACGGGAACTCTCAAGGCAGCAGGATGTGCATAAAACGTGGGACTGGAACTACAAAAGCCGAAGCAGCGGGGGACGCCCTGCGCTCTTCACTCACTTGACGGCTCATCAGAAGTCCCCAAACAAAACTGAAAGGAATTCCGTTGTTATCTGCGCTGCCTTCTGCCGCAGAAAAAATGAGGAAACGGTGCGGATAGAATTACAACAGACACGAGGTCTTTGAGGAGAGGCTGGATTTCACTTTAATATGCAGTGGAAATGTAAAAATACCTCCATGCACAGAGCACAGTCCAGTGTGAACGAGGTTAGGTAAAACTTAATTAATTAATACCTGGGGGACATTTGAATCGAATGAATAAGAAAGTAATACGACCATAAGTATCATTAATGACATGACACATGCAGCTGCAGCCGCTTTTAACCACAAAGCGACCCAACCTTTAAAAAAAAGGGCAGGTTTTAAACGAGCATCTGAATCACTCTAATGCAACATCAGTACGGGTTGTGCGTGATGTCGTCTTCATATGTGTACTACATTCTCAGGGGACCCTCTTTGTGTTCTTTTTTTAGCTTTTGTACTTCTCTTTTAGTTCCCCAAGGAACAGCGGCCTAAAAAAAAGACTGAACGCTGGCAACAATACTACAACAAAGTAATGTCAGTATTTCAATGAAAACACTTTCGGACACTTAACTTTGTGCACTCTTGTGCTTTCAGTTGTTTTCGGTGTTGTTCTTTGTCAATTTGGTCAATCGTTTTTTTGGGGGGAGCTCAAGGCTCTTTACAAACCAAAAGTGAACTCTCAACCTCAGGCAGAACGCTTCATCTTTAACATTTAGTACTTACATTCTTTGTGAAAAATGAATCCAATAAATTTAGGCTTGAGCATTCGCTACTAGAATATTATGTTTTGTTCTTTTAGATGTAATGATATAGTATTATTTAACCACTTTCAAAACTGCATGGTCAATTTGTTGTTAGTGTGTATAAGGAACTAACTAACAATGGTTATAACTGCACTGACCACTAGTGTGTAAGTCAGTGCGAGCTGTGCACGGTCCAGCGTGGTTAGAACGTGTTCCCCAGGGACAGAGAGAAAACAGGTTTTCCAACATATGCTCATTTTCCAACATAATATTCAATTAGGGGTGGAGTAGTTGTTTCGGTAGCAATAATTCCTAATGGAAGATGAAAACCGAGACGCCTGTGTGACGCTGGATGAGGCACAAGGCGCTCCAAGAACTGAAAATCCCAGACCTGCTCCGAGTCGAGTTCCCATTAATGCAAAAGGCTGCAGAAAACTACTGTATCAATAATTTCCCTGTATTCCCAGCAGATTGTCCATTTGCAGTTTATTAATGCAGGTATAAAGACACCGACTAGAACACACGCATGGCTACCTAGGAGTGGGTAAGGGTGACAGGCGGTCGCTGTAGTTATATCTTATGATTATGTGTTAATGGGCTTGAGGACGTTGTACTGAATGAAGCAGCACAAACACAACACACACGCTTACTACTACTTGATATTCCTTCCTGGACTGGCAGCATCCACATTTATTCTTGGAACATAACACAGCAGCATTATGAGTTGATAAATTACATCTTGTGTCCTGTGCCCTCTCATTCCCTGCACGAGTAATTATCGCCAAATCCACACTGCGCCCCAGGCTTTGAGTTCCAGGCTATATTTATAGTCTGAATTAGATTTGACAAAATAAGGCCTTGTCACATTGTTGGACACTGTTACCATGGGAAAAATAACTTCTTATATACGAGTGGGTCTGTTTTGCATTCGACTTGGTGATGCAGAAGAGTCAACCTCAGCCATTCTGTTTGCCTTTATGCCTTCCCCGAGGCTGGAGGAGCTCGCTGGAGCAAATCAAACAATAAAAGTGACTTATGGGGTGTTTAAGGGTCCTCTTGTTCTTCTGTATCTCACTGAAAGATGTTGCTCCATATTAACTCATGATAATAAAAAACAGGACAGCCTAAATTTAAAGATAAATAACCTTTTGTTTGGTAAGGTAGACTACGACTTCCAAAGCTTCCACAAAACTAAACCATTATTAATTTGCTTTCCATTGTTAGTGTCACGTCCTACTTACTCTAGACTACATTTCTGAGGTAATTATTGTACTATTTTCTCCTCTACATTTATTCAACAGCTATAGTTACTGGTTACTTTACAAATGAAGATTTTACACACAGAAAAAGAACAGCTTTGAGGAAGTGTTTCAGATCATTTACTTAAGTAAAAGTACTAATAACAAATACATTTTGGTCTGGTAGAATATAACAAGCTTCATTCATCATTTAAAAATTGACATGCAAGTGATCCCAGTGTGGAGATAACATGCAATCTTTTGGTTTGTTGTGTCTGGTCAGAGGGTCAAATGCATGTACTCATGTACATGATGGCAGTATGTGATGAACGCATGATTTCTATCTTCCTTTCCTTAAGTATGTAACAGATACAGAAAACAGATTTTTTTAAATAAAACGTAAACCATGCATTTAGTATGTACTCGTCCTCAGTTGTAAGTATTTAAAATAGGAAACATATTTTTAAGTGTTTGTTGCAGAAACATGAGGCTCGAAAGCTCCCGTTTACAAAGTTGAAACTTAAATGAAGAGAAGATCTGAGGCAGGCTGTTCGTTCGGTCTGTTTCCAGTCGAGTCATTCACACTTTCTCACATCGGGGACGTCTGACAGAACGCCCGGCCGGCTCTCTGCTCGGGCAGAAATCTGTGAGCAAAGCCGTGAGAGAGTTGGTGAGCGGCATCTGAGGTGCCCCTCCATCATTATCTATGACGGCTACACCGGGATGTATTATTGGCTGAAGTCACCAGATGGGGTAATTCATCACACACTGAAATGTAGATTTAGTAGTCGTAGTGCTTTGATGCTGGTTCAGCAAACTCGACTGCATTACATCAAAAACTAATCTAATGTTGAATTATAAGCTTAGCATCAGCTAATATTATACCGTTTAAAGACTAACTTAGGGTTCAATACATAACCACTTATTTTTATTATATTCTAAAATGGTTTTATCAGTTTATTATTAAGTCTATCATGTTTCCCACATAATGTTCTGTGGACTTTCTAATTGAGGTTTGTCCTCATCTTTCACAGCAGCATATATTTGTGTGTTTATGCCTTCATGGTTCAGGGAGTAAGAAAATCCTAGGGAAACTTGGAAATGGGTTTTCATAGATAAACACATGAATTTGGCTTTCCTTTATTTATTTATTTTCTTCTTTTGAAGGGCTTAGCCACCAAATAGCTCTTTTGGGACGGGAATTGCTGTTGCAATCTCATGATAGCCGGCCCATATTTCCTCACCGCCAGGGTCTGATGTCTGGCAGAAAATTGAAGCCAGTCAGGTGTGGCAGCGTCATAGCCCGACGAGGCCGGGGCCTTTTCATCTTTCACCGAATTTTTCCAGGTGTAATGATGACATGAGAAACCTCATCTGCTGCTGAGTGAAGAATATTGAGGAGAGGAGAGCAAAATGAAGTGTTTACTCTCCAAAAGAGGATTTCATTTAAAAAAACTGTATCTGACTCAGTTGAAAAACACTTAATATGCAAATTATTTACACAAGACCACTTGATTAGTTCCAAAAAAGGCATTTTAGGGTGAAGTCCTCATTAAACATTTTACATCTAATGTGCATGCCTTCTAATGAAGCATTGCCTGATGCGTATATGCACATCTATAGATTCTTGTGGTAGCTCTTGACTTGATTTTCCTGTACATCCCACACAAAAGGGGATGCTGACATCTGCCTGAGAGAAGCTGCTGTAACACTCAACTCTTTCACTCAGAGAAAATGGCAAACATTCCTTTTGGCTATTCATAGTAGTAGAGACGGTTTTTGTGTTCAAAGTTCATGGCTGATAATGTTTAAAATAAAGTTTTCTTGTTTTCTTGTCAAATTAAATGCGCTAAGGGCATTGTGGCTATTTTCTTTTATCTCTATTGGATGGTTAGACATGGATGTGGTGCCTTTTGGTGGTGCCACAGATGCTACATCCATCTACTGGAGTTGGGTTTTACTCAGCACCATCTTGTCAGTTGTCGGAGGCAATAAAATTGTCATTTGGAGCGGCTGAGGTGGTGACAGGCGACTGGGAAGCTGACTGAGGCAGCTTGAGACACCACCCATCAGGCAAACATACCTCTTTTTAAGCCCAAACATCCTTGTCATGGAATAATTCTTAAATCCAGCAGCCACACACCCCTGTGGATCCAGTAAAAATAAATCAAATGAGTCATGCTTTCATTTGCTCATTGCTCAGTTCTAATTAGAAGTCAAACTAAAGTTGCACCAAAAACATATATATATTAACTATGGATCAAATAACTATATGTAATGTGACATAGACGGAGAATTATCACCCAACTCTGCAGTTCCTTTCAGCTCATTGTCGGTTTTGTGGCCACGCAACTTGAGTGTTTTCAGTGAAAAGCTTCAGATAAACTTACTGTACACAACCAATCAAACTGCAAACAAGACACAGTTAGCTAGCTTGACTAGCTAGCATTTAGCAACTAAAACTGTGGATATTCCCCACAGGAGAGGGAGTGTTGGATTAGTTTGCTACAACAGCTTCGTATGGTGATAATATGTCAGTGCTGTGTTTACAACTTATCCTGCTGCCCCCAAGTGGCCACTGTGACACTCACAGCCGTTAGTAGTGGACGTGTGCTGCGAAAAAGTCTCTCTGGACCAAACATCACACAAACTGTAGTTCCAACTGTGGCCACTACGCCAAAATCACAGCATGGTCTTGTATTGCTCCCGAGGGTTTGCTAAAAAACCTTTCTGAGCCTTTACCTAGTGGCCATCAGTGGAGCAGTGCTGGTTGAAAACCACTTTCGGTAATAATAATTTGCTCTCTCAGCGCTGACTTTTCGAACAAAGTGCAGACTGGAGAGTTTTCAGCACCTGGCAAGTTATCACTGAGTCCCTGCAATCAATCACAAAACTACTGTTTAAACCATAGGATGTGCAACCAAATACATTTTATTTATCCCAGTGAAGAAGGCACTGTCTTCACCAAACCTGTGGAAGAGCATTGGGAGAATAGCACTGTTAATCTGACTCATCTTTCTGTGACATTTTATCAAGAGGAAAAAAAGATTTGGCACAAATTGAACAAAAAGAGACCCTTTTTTTGTTTTTGACATTGAAAAAAATAATGTTTTGGCTGGCGGAGCAGATATATACATGTTGCTTTCCATCAACTACTTCAAACCTACCTGTTTATTCAAGTAATTAAACAGATGGGGGATACTTTGTTCTTTCCTTTTTTTGTGTTTTTTTGGGGACGTAAATCTCTGGTGCCCGCGAACAGCAGTTGGAACGACAGCAGATGGACTCGTAACACGTTACTAATGGCTTGTGGCTGCACACACTCAGCCACAGTAGAAAAGTAGGAGGAAAGAAACAAGAGTTTGTTGTGGGGAATTCAGTTTCACCTCAGTCCTGCCCACAGGGGCACAGGGGAATATTAGGTTATGTGGCAGCCAGACCCAACATCAAACCTGTTGTGCTGAAAGGTCATCAACACCCTGAAACAGGCATGGCCACTGTCCCACCCCATCATGGCACCCTCAATGATTTCAAAGTCCAGACTGACACTGCTGAGAGTGTAATACTGTTGGAATTTAAAAATGAGTCAGCTTGAATTGCTCATTGCCATCGTGTCGGCCTAAAGTCCACTGATGGTTACCAATCTGCTCGTTGATCGTTACTTTTTTCCACCAAATTAGGCGCGTACATGTTTTCAGAGAGCGCAACACAGTGAAACTAGATACCAGATCCCACCGGCTTTGCACAAATGGGGATTTTCTGTCTCAGCTGCAAAGTAAACTGAGTTTAAGGGGTTAAGGGAGTTAAAGGGGTCTCCATATTGCAACATCACACCAAAGTATCACGTAAGACTTGTTCAGCTTTTATTTTTGCACAACAGCAGACAGCTTTAGCAGAGGGGAGATGTGTACTGCACTTTTCAAAATATAAATCCAAAAAACAGCACGAAAATAACCCAAACTAAACAGAGAGGTAGTAAATAAATGCATGTGCTCTTTAATACTCTGCGGTTCATGGCTCCTGTGGAAATAATGACCATTGCAAGTCATAAAAATAATTAGCTTATATTCCGGAGCGTCGGCCCTTCTCAGCGCCGTCTCAAATCTTTACGGTCCGTTCAGAGATCAACACAAAGGCTCTAGTGATTTCGTCTGCTGTTGTGCTTCGCCGTTTGTCAGCAGAGCTGTGAACTACCGCGATGACACTTTGGCGGCATGGATACAGCTCGGCTCCTTCACTCTTAATGATGTAGAGTCTGTTTACAGCAGTGACGCTCAAAAGAAAAAGCTGTGAAAGCTGACATGGTCAACAACATCATGGCAAGCAGACCAAAAAAAACATTCAAAAGAACATCTTTTAAATCCTAAGTTCAGTTTTATCCACAAGGTCAGCAGTTTCCTACCTGAGGGACGCGACCCCCCCAAAGAGGTGTCATTTGCTTATTTATATATTCTCTCAAATAATTCCCTTTTTTTGGTAAAATTATAGTCAGTTTTAGCCCTTCAGGCCTCTAAAATGATTTAAATTGAACGATTTGAGAAGGGAAAGTCACTGTGGTTAAACGGCTACTGACTCAGAGACATATTAAACATGGAGGGGTCACATGACTGCTCTAAGTGTGCAGGATCACCAAACCCGGGTGCCCCGAGACCCCCAGAACTCCAGGGGACCCCAGAGCTCCAGCCTTTACTGTGTGTCAACCGGTTTGTGCCAAATTGAACTGAAACTTTTTCCCAAATCCGCAGAACTGAAGCACAACGCCAAAACGACAATTCACAGTTTTACAGTTACCGGTAAACTTTATGCAGTGTCCGCTGGTTGCCTAGCAACTGGTCCCAGCCAAAACGCTTCAGATTTCGTGTGGCTAAACAAATGAGATGTAAAGTGAGCGTTAGATGTGCCACGAGGCAGACTGCGTCAGGCTAGCTGTTTCACTGTGTTTCTAAGCTAAGCTAACCGGCCGCTTGCTCCAGCTACTGTACAGCCATCAGGGTGGCATCAGTCTTCTCATCTGACTCGCTGCATTTCCCCCCTCAAAATTACAACTGTTCAGTTAAGGCTCTGTCTTGAGAAGGATCCCTGTGTTAAAAATCAAGTTTTTAAACCTTCATTGTCTCCGTCTGAATGAATATTTATCACTCATATTCCAAGAGTATGTTTTTAATCAAATGACCACACAGTGAATCTGTGGCCGAGTAGCAATCTAACACAAAAAGCATAAACAGATTGCACAGAGAGTGGGAGGGAACATAAGGGGTTGAGCGGATAAATCCAGCCGTGCGTGTGTCTTTTTGTGGATGTATAAAGAGCTTGATCAGTGATGATACGCCATAAAGCATTACAGCACACTTCAGTAGGAATAAAAGAACGGTGGCACTCAGTGATCAGATTAGGAAAGCCTGTAAGACGCCTGTAGTGGACACACGATGTGTGCTGAAGCTTGTAGAGACATCCAGTAGGGGTGTGCACTGCCATGACTGAATTACAACAGGACAATGAGACATAACAGTGAGTAAAGACAAAACAGGCTTCTTCTTTTTTTGTTTGTTTTTTTAGAGTTCACTTTGATATTTCCTTTAGGATTGTCCCAGGGGGGCGCAGCATTTCTGCCTCGGATCTAAAAAGACTTTTTCCACGACTTGCAGAGGATCTTCTGGAAGGCGCGCCTGAAGTCCCGGTTGAAGATGGTGTAGATGGCGGGGTTGAGGGAGCTGTTGCAGTAGCCAATCCAGAAGAAGAATTTGAAGAGGGGGTCGGGGATCGTACAGGGGTCCCTGCACACGCCGTACAGGCAGTAGCTAAAGAAAAAGGGGAACCAGCACACGACAAACACCCCCATGACCACAGCCAGGACGAACGTAAACCTCTTTTCCCGGGCCTGAGAGACCTTTTTCCTGGCTAAGGAGCTCCGGCGCCGTTTCCTCCTGGAGGCGAAGAGGTCCATGGATTTGTTGCTGACTCTGGAGATGCGTGTGGATTGTTTGGAGAGGGCGCTTTTCTTTTGGGTGGCCCTCTTGGCTCTCTGGGAGTCCTGCTCCCGGAGCTTGTGACCTTTGCCCTCTGAGGAGGAGCTCTCCTCCACGTCTGCGTCCTCGGTCTGCGGCCCGACGGTGACGGTGTGTTGGCTGGGCGTGGGCGGGCACCGGCAGTGGCCGTTCTCTCTCTCGCCGCGCAAAGGGGAGGTGGCTTTGCTCAGTCCGTTCTCGGTTTGCGTGACGCCGTCTGGCCCGAGGGTTTTCCCCGACATGCTCCTGGTTCTGGTCTTGGCCACCTGGTATATCCTGATATACACCAGGATCATGATCAGGCAGGGGGCGAAGAAGGACGCGATGCTGGAGGAGAGGATGTACCAAGTGTCATCGTTCAGCTCGCACTGAGGCAGAGAGCCGACATCACTGTTGCTGTCTATAGATATGAGAGGTGGAGATGAGATGAAAGCAGATATGAGCCACACAATCACGATGATGCACTTGACGCGTTTAGGGGTCCGCTTCAGGTTGTACTCGACGGCCTGCGTAACGGACCAGTATCGGTCCAGGCTTATTGCGCACAGGTGAACAATCGACGAAGTGCAGAACAGAACATCCAAAGCCAGATAAATGCCGCACCAAACTTTTCCAAAATACCAGTAGCCCATCAGCTCGTTGGCCAGGGAGAACGGCATCACCAGCGTGGCGACCAGGATGTCCGCGGTGGCGAGCGACACCAGGAAGAGGTTCTGCGGGGCTTTCAGCGCCCTGCTCGTCAGCACCGCAATGACCACCAGAATATTCCCAACAACCGTGAAGAGAATGAGAAAACTTACAAGCGCAGCAATGCCGGCGGTCGCTGCTAGAGAATATCCACTGTCCAGACTCCAGGAGGAATTCAGCTGGATCACCGTGAACGCGTCCATTCTGCTGGCGTTAAACGAATCCATCCCAGACTCTGCGCGCTTTTTTTTATTTTATACATATATCCTGGACCGGTCGGGTCTGGGCATTAATTCACACTGAGCCTCTAATGACCGAGGACTCCGCCGGAGACGCGCAGCTCCGCGGCCAGTTGCCAAATCTGCCGACGCGGATACGCGCGCACGAAAAGATTCCCATTTTCCTCAGTCTCTGGGGATTCTCGATCACGTGTATCTCGAGATAACTTCCTTAAATAAATAAAATAAAATAAAAAAATCTCCGCGCATCCCTGTGACAGTCTTGTCTGGAGTCGCGTGCCGTCCAGCCGCAGCTCTCCCTCCTTCAGCGCGGTGCGCCCTCGCTCCTAATGATGCCCCATGTGTTGTTCAACACGAAATCCACTCACTGCTGCCCCGCCCCCGCCCCACAGCGTTGTTTTCAGACTGTTGCAATATGACGAGACATCTCCATAAATCATCTCCATTTCTGTGGATTTGTCAGAATTCAACTGTTACGTTTTCAAATGTTCTCACTCAAAATGAGGGAGAAGCTTAAACATGAAAGTGCAGTCAGTGTTTTTAGTGTCTTGGCTGATCTCTCTCTCTCTCTCTCTTTTTCCTAAACCTCAACTCACTGGAGGTCACCACTGCTGCACTCACAATAAAGACTTTGGCACTGCGTGCCCCTCAAAATGGTCTGAAACCACAAAAACCTCACAGACTCCTGCAGGAGTTTCTGATGTGGCAGCAGCTGTGTGGGAGCGGAGTGTAGCGTGTGAGCGGATGGGGGGGGGGGGGGGGGGGTGGCGGGGGGGACCGGGGA
>JAVQJL010079934.1:0-13262 GCA_036024295.1 Nannoperca obscura
GTGCAGGACTAGTAGCCGGACAAAAATCAGGCGGAAGATGAAGAATAATAATAAGAAGAAGCCCGAGCAATACTAACTGTGTGCCCTGGTGCTACCGCACCTCAGGCACACAAATAAAATAGTCTAAACATTTTTATATGCAGAAAAACAGAAATGTAAAGCTGTGTCCAATAATCATTATTCAGTGACATAAAATAAAAACATTCAACAATGTGCAACTTTTTAATAAGTTAATTAATACATTTGATAAGCTCCAGTTAAATGAACTGATGTGGTGTTCAGAGAAAGAAAGTTTTCAGATTTTTCTTTTTGAAAGAAATATCTCTGATTTGATAGTCTCGTTATTTGCAGTCACAGGAAATATTGCTTGGCCAAACAGATATCATTATGTTGATATCATGTGACAGGAGGATGCAAGTTGCGCTTATCTAAAACCAACACAGCCAGTAATTCACAACATGATCCAATTAAGGCAGTCTGCACAAACACACACACACATGCAAAAACATAAAATAGGCAATAGGCACACAGAGAGGTCAGGATGCACACATCCCGTGCACATCTGAATGAACTGCATACACACAAAGGTGCACACAAATATGACACAAACACGTTCAGTGCGGAGTCCAGCTGTCTCCGTGTAAGACACCACAGGGCGTCTAACTGGCTTTCCTCTCTTTCATCCCATCTCCTTTGTGTGTGTGAGTGTGTGTGTGTGTGTGTGTGTGAGAGAGAGAGAGAGAGAGAGAAGGAGGGTTATAGAGTCAGAAAGAGCGAGAGTCAGCCAGCAGCTTTAACCAAAGGAAATATTTCCAAAACCGCAGCTGTAATGAAGAATTTGGTCTTAGAAACTCATAATTTTCCAGACTGATGGGGAATGTTGCAATCCAATTATAAATGGCAAAAAAAAATCAAGACAATATTCAGAGGCTATCATGTAATTTGACATTCTAGACACTTTGCAATGCATGTGTCCCACAATAGTAAATACATAATTGAATCTCAAGGTTTACCTGCCATGCCAAACCTTAACCAAGCCGTAACTTGTCCTGTTATAAGACCTGATTCCAACCTATGAAACTACTATGAAAACCCTCCCTTTGTCCTACAGTGCTAAAGTACAAAATTCACTGAGACCTATCAGTTGTAACCACAGCAATTTTGTAGACACTAGGTGGATGGTCAGTGCTTGTACATAATGTATGCCTGCATGGTTGGTTCTTGTCCAATTGCTTGCATGCTTGCAAATTAAATGACAGCACCTTGTCTAACGTGCTTCTAATGCAAGTCAAGTTTAAGTTAAGTTCAACCAACCTCTTGGTTGAGCTGTGATATTACACACACACCTTGTGCTGTAGAGGAAGGACATGAAACTGTAGCCTACATAGCTATAAGCTGTATAGTCCTCCATCCTCTGCCTGTTTTTCAATGTTGCATACGTGTCTGTGCATATGGGCTGATCACAAATTAAGCAACACAAAAAATGAAGTGTAATTGTCAACCTTCCTTTGAAAAATATAATAGGACAGAGATAGAAAGCAATGTAGCGAGGCAAAAAAAAGAGAAAATAGGGAAATAGAGAGTTAGCAAACACAATTCACTTAAACACACACCGCCACATCCACAAACACCCCAAATAGAGTTTAGTCTTCCCCACCCTGGCCTCTGCAGGGGAGAATAAAAAAACAAAAATCCAATGAACTCCAGAGAAAACCACTTCCTTCACTGCTTAGAAGTGTTTGTATGTGTGTGTATAACTGTGAGCATGCCTGCCTGCTCGTCTACCCGCAGAGCACATGGTTAGCATTCAAAGCCCAATTCAATAGGAACCACACAGTGAGCTCAGTATGGGGAGAGATGAGAGATTGAGTTCACAGCTGAATTAAACTGAGCAGAAACATATGGAGGAGAGGAGAGGAGAGGAGAGGACTCTCTCTCTCTCTGTCCATGTTAAAATATTTATTTATTTTCAGCTTGCACGACAAAGACTGCAAATCGTTCTCATCTAACTTACCATACTATCCATGCTAAATATTATCAGTACATCAAGAGATCAGAATCATCCTGACTGAACAGGCACTTGGCTACCATTGCAGATTATCTTGGATAGAGAGCCAAAGCATATCTGGGGAACAGTCCAACTATTTACTCTAAGCATGCTTAGTCTGTAAATCCATATGCAGGCCAACAGTGTTTTTGGGACACTTGTGATTTTGTGGTTAAGTGCCTGGTACCAAACCCATCCAAGTTGTAGGACTTTTTCATTTTGCCCTCTAACAAACACATTACTTGCATATTGTATAAAATGTGTGCAAGCTAGTGTGATTGCATGTCCATCGCTAATCCAGTGGTCATTTTTTTTAAACTTGCAAAACTTCAAATGAATGCATATGCATCACAATTTAATAGACTGTGTTAAGTAATAGAGCGTTCTGATAACCCAAGAGGTATTACTACAGAGATGTGCCAATAATTAAAACCAAATAAACTGAGTGAAAGAGTAAGAATCTAAGTAAATGTACTGACTAACTAAGTGTGTGTGTGTGTGTGTGTAAAATGAAAGTGCCCATGTTTAGATGCAGGATCTTGTGTGGCACTAGGACATGAGCAGAACAGATGAGCACTGACAGATCAGACAAGAAAGGCAGGTTGATGTCCGTAGAAAGGTTCATGTTGCATATGGCTGAGTCTAGAGACGCACAGAGACTACTCAGCACTAAAGCAAGGCCTGCAGGATACCAATGCTGTGCGTGAATTTTATTTGCATTTTCACTCAACATCATAAACCTACATCATTAGTCTGGGACCACTGATGGTAATGATTCACTCATTCTTTTCAAGCCATATGTATCCACCAATTAATGGAAAAGGCTGGACATTAAGTTTTGTTCTTGTTATATAAGAAATAGCTTACTGTTTGCATTGTCTTAATTCTGTTCAAGTGCCTCACTTCATCCATTATTTCCTATATCAGGATACCTTGTCATACATAATTGCTTACTTTTCAACCCATATAGACATGGTGGTGTCTCTGTATCCATATAGCTTTGAGTTCCCATCAGTACACAGAGTTATGAACAAAACAAGTCTAAGCTCTGTAAAGACCAATGTTTCTCAAAACACGATGACCAAATAAGCCAAGTTTAGATAAAAAAACGGAAACAACCCTATTGAGGTTGTGTCAAATTCTTTGAAAGGATGCAACAAATAACCTAAAACTAGCACATCAAGTGCAGGCAAGACCGAAATTTACAACAATATGGACGAGCACATGTAGCTGTTGCAAAAAAAAGAAAAGGAAACTCTCAAAAAAGGCATACAGTACATGATGGTTGGGGGGAGGCAAACACAAATAATAAACAATATTTTGGGGGGATCAAAATAGGCAGAAAATGTGTATATATTTGAATGTTTAGTCAGCCTTGACAAGGGGGGATACACCCCTAAACACAGATACACACACACACATCCTTTATTCACACATACACGAGGACAAATAATAAATGTTCTGTTGTGGCCTACAGTACACTCCATGTTTAGAATGTGCCAGATCAGCTAATAAGTAAGTGAAAGATGTATTGGTCTTCCTTTTTCCAAGAGGACTTTAAACACCTGCAATTTCATGTTACAGTGCAATGGAACACTTCAGGCAATTTGCTAAATCAACCCTTAATTCAACAAAGTTAATTTTGTTCAGAGTAATTGAAAATGAACAATGAACAATCAGCCATAAATGGCCAGTACAACCTGATTACCTCTGATTCACTGGGAGCAGCTCATGAATTTCTGCCTGATTCCAACAAAAACACACAAAGACACCACTGCAGCTCTAATTTCTGTGAATCAGCCTCAGGGATGAAGTTCAAGGGGTTTTGGGCAAAAGGCCTGCGCACAGGATATGGCTGGCATGTCCTAATCATTTCCCATTAACACTCAAATTCTGGCAAGTGAGAATAATAGGCCAAGC
Source organism: Nannoperca obscura (assembly GCA_036024295.1). Classification (NCBI taxonomy): domain Eukaryota; kingdom Metazoa; phylum Chordata; class Actinopteri; order Centrarchiformes; family Percichthyidae; genus Nannoperca; species Nannoperca obscura. Next base: position 3,968 of record JAVQJL010079934.1, read on the forward strand.
TGTCAAATGAAAACAGCCTTGTAAAATGTTCATCCTCGAATGACCCAGCTGGAAACATCGGGTCAAAACTGTGTCAAACACATGAGGCTCACAGAGCTAAATAGAACACAATCTACTGATGTCTGTTGAGAGATCACTACAAGTGATGTATGTGTCACATCCATCCCTGACACTCTCCTCTTGCTACAGCCTAATACTGTAACACGTAGACGACACACACAAACACTTCTTTGTGTGTTCACACTTGGCATTACAACTCAACTTTACTTTCTGCCACTGTATCCCAGCTTTCCTGACACATATTACACCAAACCTTTCAATTTAAATCTGTGGAAAAGCTCCAAACACTTTTGCATTTTAGTTCAAGAGAGACTAAACTGAATAATCTATGGGTAGGGAACCAGGCCCACATTCATTTGGGATAATCTATGTGCATACTATAATGCAGGCCACTTAACTGCCCTGTTTATGCCCCAAAACAACTCAGCCTGGAGAGAGTGACTTGGTGTATTTTTAGTATATGTCCTGGGGTATTAGGGATGTGAACCCACAAGGTCATGGTTAGCTGATACCACAGAGGAGCTTGAGTCTAATAGGATTCGACGCAGTAAAGCTTTGACAGAACACAACATTTTACTCAAAGTGGGCATGGTACATGGTGTTCTTGATGTTTCAGCTATGTATCCCTCTGTACACAAATACATATAGTATATAAGCTACACTGTCTCATCCGTAGTGAACTGCAGGGCGTCTCGAGCACCAACCTTTTGCTAAAGCCAAAGACACAGCTTACAGAGCTCTGAAGCTTCCCTATACATGAAAATACACAATTCCAAGTTCCAACTGAAATTCTATTGCTGGACAAATAAGATTAAGCGCAATCCTTTTTGTAATCATTCACATGACTGGCATGACAGTTAGGGATATTTAGCAAGGGCAATAAATAGATCATGTGCATCTGCAAGTCCTACTCTGGAAGGTAATTTCGGACTGGTTCCTCATGATGACAATCAGACCTACCTGAGGTTTGACCAGGGCCATCCAGTTTGGATTCACATTTTGGAAGAGAGCAATCTAAAAAGAGACAAAGAGATAGAAAGAATTAAAGGAAGCAAGTTTAATAAAGGAAATTAAGAGTGAAAGGACTGTCCTGTGACCCACTACAGCAGTACATCAACCTTCACCAGTTAGATTGTGATTGCAGAGTAGAAATGGAAGAGAGAGCAATCGTGGAGCAGCTCTGTGATCTGAGTATCTGGATAGTCTGTCCCTGAGATTAAACAACATTAGACACCCTGCACACAGATGCATGAGCACACACACACACACACACACACACACACACACACACACACACACACACACATATTGTAGATGTACACTATGCTCGCGCACTCTGTCACAAACACACACCCTAAGACACACACACACACACACATACTCACTGTGACTCTCAGCACACCAGCTGATAAGAGAATTAATCTTTTAAAGATGCTAAGTACAGAGTAGATATCTGTACCTTTAATGCCCGAGGAATAATCTTCAATAAGATGAAATGTTAAGAATATTCAAGCCAGACTTGTGAAAAAGCAGTGCAATATGTCTGGTATTCTAAGTTGGAACATTAGAGTGGAGTCCTGCCTGAATTGCAGTGCTGGATTCAGTGAAATCAGTTTCAGTATCACAATTAATTCAGGGCCGATTAATTAATTACAACTGATTAATGTCTGCGTAAATGAATAAGGAAAAATGGCTGCATTTCTTTTTTTTTCTTGACATAGAGACCTGAAAAATGGTCCATGCCGATGAAAATAAATGATAATCATCAGGCTGACTCCAAAGATGCACTGGTTTAATTTGTTTGGACTGACATGCATGTTTTAATTGGCAGCAGACTGACAAACTTTCTTTCTGGGTCACTCATCAGTAGGGCACTATAGTGGCACGAGATAACAGAGAGGAGAGGCGGGGAATGAGGGACAGGGGCGGCTTAGCTCTTCTTTGCCCTGACTTCTCCTGGCTGCCTTTCTGAAAAGAACAGCCTGGCATATGCTGCTGCCTAACAAGGATTACAGTAAGCACCTGTTCACACACTTCATTTTATACAGTGTAGTGTTTGGTCCAGTGAAGAGCGCTCATCCTCTAACACAATTTTCAAGGCCTTACGTGTTTGCCATCTATTTCTTGTGTGCATGGTGTGCTTGAATCCTAGGGAAAGTATGTGAAAAAAGTTAGAAATTGAAATACAACGAATGTTCATATACTCTGAACATCATTTTCAGCGTTAAAACATCTTTACAGAGTGGTGGAATGTATAGTGATGCATATGCTGCCAGGCAGAGGGTTTGGTGGCAAATAGGGTAAAGAAAAAAGACATTGACAGAGTTTTCACTGGCAGCCGTGATCAAGATGAAGCTTGAAGAAAGTTTGAAAGGAAACATTATTTACTAAGCATTCTACATAAATCTCCTCATCTGAACTCTATCTACTTCATGAGGGTAACGAACTCAGATTTCTATCTTACTTAAACTACTGACTACTTTAGACTGTCCTCTATGTGTGAATGCAACAACAGTACAACAGAATTGGCTGCATTTCTTTTTAAACAGTACCAATGTAACACTGGGCACTTCTGCAAGCCAATACAGCAGGATGGGATGTTGAGTTTGATCCTCAACCTATTTTATCCGAAGCCAGAGAGGCCAAGCGGCAGTTTAGCCTTGCTAAGCCAGAGGAGCACTGGGCTGGCACTGTTCACGCGACAGGGATCAGAGCCTTCTGCTGTCTTCAAAGCAAGAGGGAATGTTACAGTGTGTGTGTGTGTGTGTGAGAGAATGAGAGACTACACAGTTTCTTTTGGACAGACTGAGCACAGCTGTTGACAGAGGACAAGCAGTCTCAGGCAGCACACAGACTGACACATGTATGCAAACACACACTGCAGACTGTGCTTTGATTTTACCAAAGCTGAGTCCATGTTCTGCTTTATTATTGGGTATGATATCTGAAGTTGTAGGGATGTTGTTGGACATGTGCAAGTGTGCTGATGTGTGTGTAAGAGAGTAAAAAATATTTAAAGTTACTGACAACAAATTAGCCTACTCTACAATTAAAGAAAAAGCCAAAAGTATGAAACTAATTCACAACTGAGAAAGAACTCCATTCTTATGCACTCTACATGAGGAGAGGAACTGGCTCACTAACCGATTTTATGAATGAAAAGATGAAACACATCCTGACATTGACTTACTGACACTGCTCTCTCAAGAGGAGGTTCTGTAAAAAAAACTCTGTGTCTCAGAACTCAAGGGAGGCATGGCCTCATGAGTCCGTGGCTGCTTTTTCAAAGTGCTATTCTTGAAAAAAAAAAAGGAGGTACAAAGCATTGCGGGAGGCTCATGACTTCGGATACCAGATCCAGATGCTTCTTTGGCTTTAAGCTGTAGGGAAAGGGAGAGGAGATAGGGGAGGCACTGTAAAAGATGGGAAGGATTGAAACAACTGCTGTAGGGGCATAAGGAGAAAGGTCGAGGATGGAACAATTAAGAATGTGGAGGAATCTTAGTCACTGTTTTGTGAATTCATATGTTTATACAATGGTTTCCAGCTATTTTAAAAATGTGATTACATAAAAGTTAAAATAATGACTGTAGTCTTGCTTGGTTCCAAAAGCTGACGTAATACTGTGAAAATGCTTGGCACACTCCTTTAATGACACCTAAGGCACTAAATAGTTTTTTTCTTTCATGTGATACACATCTCTTTGATAGTCAGTCAGTCAAAGTTTGATAACCTTTGTTTGGATGTCTAATTTGCTAAAGTTACTAGAGAAGAAAGGTGGTAATCAGGAGCCCAGATATAACAAAGCAAGATTATTATTTGAATACATGACAACCCTGAGCAGAGACATGGTATGAGGTAATGATGGAAGGCATGTGTGGGAGGGGAGAGGAGTGGAGGAGGTGATGAAAGGAATGAAAAGGATACAATGAGTGGGAGTCTGCAGTTGACTGACAGAGGTTTCTCTCTTATCAGATGGAGGATTTGCAGGAGACACACAGACCAGCCCACAGCCTATTTTTATGACCCGCAATCCTCCTATGCCTCCATCCCTCATCCATTCCTCCATCCCCCTCTTCCTTGCTTTCAGGGCCTTGGGCGACGTGGGTGGGATATGATTTATACCTCTGTGCATGTGTGTGCAGTGCGTGTGTGTGTGCAAAGTAATGACATTGTCCCACAGGCCATACTTAGCTGCCTACAAACACATTACCAACCTATTGGAATTCCTGATTATTGACATAAGGCTTTCAGCGAATATCTTTCATGTATCTGGAGGAGAATTCAAAAGATGCAGAAACATTTTTTTCAGCAATGGCCATTTTATTACCTAGTTTTACTAACTTAGGTTTAAGTTATATACAGTACTTAAGGGCCCTGCATAATATTTGTTTAGCACTTTACATTAAAGAATGGGAAAGATCTCTTAGCATAATGAACAATGCAGACAAATGTCACATAGATCTAAGATGGTAGGATACTTTCTCTGCATTTTTTTCACTGCGGTCATCAACAGTATTTCCTATTTAGTTAAGCTTAAGGTATGTCTTGAGCTAAAATAAAAAAATTGAATGGCAAACTAAAACATTATACCAGCTTCATTGGAGTTCAAACAAACGGTAATTTATCAACACATTTCCTCTGTGTTAAAGAAAAGAAAGTAGTGGTCCTTGTCTGTGTGTCTTCAAAGTGACCCCTGGCATACATGCACATGACATTTTACAACAATCAATAATTTGGTGAGATGGAGGGGGGTTACATGTCCATAAAGTGTATTACAGAGACTCTGATGAGATCGATCAGCATGGTCTGGCTGTAAAATAGGTAATTGCCTCGCCATGCTACCTTCTTAATTGTCTTCTCCATAAAACTCTCCAATAAACACAAAGAGAGGAACAGGCAATTACACGCATCCCAACATCTGGTCCTTATAGCAAGCATACAGTAGGCTTTTTATATAAACTCAGAAAAGGAGGCCTCTTCTCACCCACATACAGTACACTGACTTGGAATTTGCTGCTAACTGCTTATTAGCCATGTGACTATTTCATTTTAAGACACACGTGACATACATAACACACACAAACATTGGTTTCTCTTGTCAGGGAAGTTAAGGCACATATGCACCAGCACCCTGATGTGTTAATTGGCACAAGATTTGATGTGGTTTGTTATATCAATGTTTAGATTGAATTTTACCATTTTGCAGCAATCACAAAGTTAAGCTGCTGATTACCAAGCAAAACTGGGTGAAAACACAATTAACGCTGGGCGTGAACGTTTAAATCAATTATTTACACACATTTACTGTGCAGTGCCAATGATTTACAGTATGTATTAGCACTTTTCGCTTATGTTTGTGTCTCTGTCTTTTGCAGCAAGCACTCTTATTTTGAATGAAACCCACTTCCTGGCTCTCAGTTGCAGCCAATGAGTATCATGAATCATGAATGTATTTTTTGTTACATGTGCTGAGTTTTGGAATAATTTGCTTTAGAGTAACTGTTCACACATACAAACAACTCCATTGTTTTATTTTGTTGCCTTATGTCATAATAAGACATACTTATGTATTGGAATGTTGAAGAAGCATTATTACGCTGATCACAAAATAATGTGCTAACTAAAATACTGACCAATAGAATGTAACTTTTTGCAAAGAAGCCATAACAACTTCTCAGCCTGATTGTTTTGCATGGTTGCTAATGCAGAACGTGCTATGCAAGAGTTCATAATTTTATACTGTATCTGTCTTATAATGAACATAAATATTGTAATTATTTATTTTATAACTATATAGATTTTTATGTCTTTCAAACTAGTCTTTTCATTTTCTTCAAGATGAACAAGTGAGATAGCCGACTGGGCATGCAGGCTCAAGTGATTTAGCAGTGCAGGCAATGTCAATCTTAGCTCATAGTCTTTAACTCTGACCAACTGCCAATTAGGCTGCCCCTGGATGCAATCGAAAGGTTTCAGCCTCATGCAGAGCAGAGTAGCCTACATTTTGCAGGGTGTGCTCCACCCAACCCTCAGCTCTATAATTTGATGAGTGAAGGCTTGTTTGTCCCTCTAAGTATGTCTTCTCTTTCTGAATCTCACTCTCTTTTTCCTCCATCCCATATTTTGATTTTCTGTCCATCTTTTACTTGTCCCTGTCCTTTCTCCTCTTTTAGTACACATTTGTCTTTGCCTTCTCATCCAAACTCTCTCTCTCTTTATCAGTACTGTTTACCATACATAAAACGTTGCATACTGCATTCCCTATTGAAGTCCTCTTCCTCATCTACATGATTATATAAGATTTCTGCTTGAGTATGCAAGATAACATTTGGTCATTATGCTGCCATCGACTATGACAGTGCTAGAAGAAAATGAATCATCAGTGCTCAGTGATTTGGCTCTCATTACAGACTGCACAAGCACAGGTCAGTGGGTTCACTTTGGGGACAGAGGGACATGGCTCACTGAGTTGTCAATACTGATACTGCTACTGTTGATGCTGATGTCTCATTTCTACCCTCAATGTGAGATGCACTGAACGACAAGCTACTAAATACAACAGGCATAAAGAGGTGCAACAAACTTTAATTTGTTTCCCCCCCTTCAATTTGCTTTCAGTCTAGCGTTTTCAGACCAACTACAAAGTCAAATTTGAAATAAAGCACAATAGATTGCCAACCTGTCTATGCAATAGACTACAAGTCTTTCATAGTTATTCTCCACAGAACTACAGTGACAAAGCAGAGGTAATCACTTATGCTCCTGCCTATCAATTATTCTCCTGGTATAAAAAATCTATTATTTAATACTGCAGTCTGCCGAGACACCCATACATGTATAGTTGAAAGCCTGTTTGCATTAGTAATGAATAGAATAGAAGCCTGGCTCACACAGTAAACAGTAGATCTTTGCTACAACTCTAAGTCCCATACCCCATGAGTATTATGACTGATGACCACTGTGTTATGACCAATAGGGCAACAAGTGGGGATACGGCTCGTATGCAAGTTGTTTCGACAGTTATTTAATCTTATTCCAGCATGCAGTACGTCTGGTTGCTTTCATGTCAATTGAGTTTCACAGTGCAGTTCTGTACAATAATGCTATTGTACAGGCCCAGTAACTTTGTTAGAAGTCACTCAAGAGACTCTCTATGAATTAATATCTTGTAAAAATACACCACCGTGCAAATGTTATTTTTGGTTTTGCCAAGATGGCCCTCTCCATAGTGCTCCAATATATTTGACAGTGGTTAATATAAAGATGTGATGCATCAATTAGGTGTCACCAGCGGCCGCATGATGTGAAGCTAATGGCTCTGGCATGATAAGACAAGAAAGAGACAGTAGCTCTGCTTTGTGAGTAACTTGCCTTGATTACAAATTACCCAATATTTCAAGTTCACAGAGGACATGCTGCTAAGCTAGCGTGGGCTTGCAGAAATCAGCAGTATGTTATGGGCTGTGATGCCTCACTTTGAAGAATGCTTGGTTAAAGTCCAAACCCGCAATCCAAACAGGAAACTAAGGGGTACTGTCATCAACCGTATTCAAAACAGAATTGTTTATTTTGGTCTAACAATGAACTGATTGTGCTATTTAAAAGCAACTAAATATAGTTATGTATTCAATTGCTTTAAAAGGTTTGTTGTGCAAACACTTCCAAAGCTGGAGTGATATCTGCCTGGATATCTGAGCAACTATGAAAATGGTAAAGAAAAAACATTCTGTCATAAAAAATTTTCAAGAAAGCAGTGGAATATGTCTCATCTTTGACCAGTTGCAACAATTTCGGAATTGGACTTTAAGTCATGGCATGAGCAACCTGGGAGAGTGACTCAGCGGCTGAGCTGTGATCCACAGTGTCAGTGTGGGACTCAGAGATGGAGCTCCATCTGCTCGCTGAAAATAATCAAGCAGAAAGGAACATCAAGTATTTTCAAGGGGCAATGAAATATATTATCCATTCAGGTGAAGAAATCAAAAACTAGGACTTTGAAACACTTGGTGCTTTGATGGAAATCTCAGTTTAATCATTCAAACAATCAGCCATATTTGTGGCTACAAACTTCAATCAGTTAGTCTCTCACTAAGTTAGTCAGCCTCTTAGCCAGTGATCAAGCCACTCAGACAGTAAGTCACTTTAGATCTTGTTCAGTAGAAGAACCTGCCATATTCTAGCCTTCACTGACTAACTAGGGCACTAAAGTGCATCCAGAGCCCCAGAAAAACAAAAATGCATTCACACATACGCAGAGTCCTAGATATAAAGTGCTTGGGATCAACTAGGATGAGCAGCTATGTGCCAAGATTTCAACATGCAACAAGCTGGCAGCAATTAGGGAGCCTGCTGGGGAGGCTACAGGGAGCGGGATGGCCATTATTACTGGTCCTTCACAAACAGTGAAACCACAATAAAAGATTGGGATACACAGTTTGCATGTAAACAAATGAATGACTGACATATCATACCATGTTTGGACAGATTGCAGATGTGTATATGTGATTGATAATTCTTAAAACAGGGTAAAGATAAATAATACAGATAAAATGTGTTAAGTGTTATATTTATAAACTGAATCAGATCAGTCATATGCATGGATGAATTGAGTTTGCTAAATGAAAAAACAAATGAGGAAGGTTATTGTCCAATTAAAAGCACATTAAGCAAAGTTAATGAATGAAGTCATTGTATTGACTTGTATTCCATTCATCTTTCCAGTATGTCTATATTTGTGCCATTACAGTGGCATGAAATATAACACATTAATTAAACCTGCTAGCACCAGTGAAGGGCCCTCGCACATGTGCGCACATTGGGGTGTGCAGCATCATCCGATTCACAAGCGGACATCAGGCGCGGAGAGGTCTACTAAAAGAAATGGGGGTCAGCACACACAATCATTTTATAAATAGATCATTCATCTCAGCACTAATGAATAATAAAGTATTTAGGGGTTTCCCTATCACTATAACACTTAGGCACACCGTTGAAGTGGTTTTCAGTGTGCGTTGTTGAAGGTGAAGAAAATGCTGAGAATCTTGTGTATTTGTCCTCAGCACCCATAAAAAATAAAGTAATGCGTTTTGCCACACCCATGTCCAATACCCTTTTCAGATGTACACTACCGTTCAAAAGTTTGGGGTCACATTGAAATGTCCTTATTTTTGAAGGAAAAGCACTGTACTTTTCAATGAAGATGACTTTAAACTAGTCTTAACTTTAAAGAAAT
>JAVQJL010079938.1:0-62014 GCA_036024295.1 Nannoperca obscura
CCCCCCCCCCCCCCCCCCCCCCCCCCCCCCCCCCCCCCCCCCCCCCCCCCCCCCCCCCCCCCCCCCCCCCCCCCCCCCCCCCACAACAGCCCCAAAGTAATAATAGAGCTCTTTATTTATCTTACCATTTATTTAATTTCAGCTCATTTAATTTGATATTTCCCAGCGTGTCATGCTTAATTAGGGGTGAGAGCAAGCTTGCGTAAGAGCCCCAGAAATCCTAGTGTGACTTTTACTATGCAGTTTCAAAGCATGACCCCCAATGAGACTGAGCTTATTATTTTGCTCCTTTATCGAAGGCAAACCGCGAGAGCACTTTAGTTTGGCAGAAAACTCATAAGGTTCTAGATCTCGTAAGGCAGATTTTCTTTTGGATAAGAGAGATTTTGCTTTCTTACCTTGAGCCAGGCACTAAAAAACAGGGGTTTGGGATGTCGTGTTACTGATTTGAAACAGCGACACAAATTTCAACTAATGATTCAGAAATACCCCTGAAACCTAATGTTTGTCTGTAGAGAAATGCTGCAAAGAACCATCCACACCCTATTGTATGTGAAATAACATTTCTGTTTGTATATTACTGTGACTGAGCAGGGTCTCATGTTTCATAAATCAGCACGAAATGTGGATTTTCTGTTTTCTTGATGGCATGACTGAAACATCTTACGCATCTCCGTGGGATGACGGACTCATGAGAAGGATTTTTTGCTGTCTAAGTTACTGTGCACTCTGCAGCTGCGGAACAATATTGATGTTCACCATTCTTCTTTTCCACCCACACATATTTTACTGCCCAGTGTTGTGACTTCCAGACAAAGAAACCAGGAATTACAGTGTCTGAGGGACAGAGAAGGTGAAAGTGTTCATGCAAAAGCCACTCTTTACTTAAAGGGCTTCGACCTTCCCACAACACTGGGATTTTGTTACCAGGTCTCCAGATAACATTGTTCTTCAAACGGTTTTCCACAACCTGTCTGACCCCCAGCTATTGTTTCCAGGCTCTTTTTTCACACACAGATGTGGCCGATTACATCAGGAAGCATCAGGAACAATATGAAAATTTTGACAGCATTGACGATGTTGAACACACACACACACACACACACACACAAGCACGCACACAAGCACGCACACATCTCCGTACCTCCGAGGAGCACAGAGTTGCATAACACAAAATCCCAGAGGGAAAGGAGGAAGAAAAACAAGTGACTACCAAATGAAGAGATGTGACAGCTGACTTTTTGACTAATTAATTGTTCCAGGAAACCTTGAAAATGTTCCTGGAGGCAACAAGTTCCACTGAAAAGTTCCAGAAAAAAGACATTTGCTTCTCTCTTTATCTCAAATGTTTTTTCCACTTCCACAAGTGACAGCTCACACTGTCTACACAAACCAAATAAAAAGAACCATGAAAAGCCAGAAGCTGCTGTCTGGAAGTATCACAAATACAAGCACTTCTCCAGTGTGAGAAATACTCGAGTACAAGTGATAGTCAGAAGATCTTTACTAACCTTGTTGTCCAAATACATTTGAACTTTTAATTCATTTTTAGTTGCTAGCAGCATGGCTCAGTGAACTGCAATGTCGCTCTATTGGATGGACTGCCATTGAATTCTGTACACGCATTCATGTTCCCCCCCACACCTCCCTGATGTCAACATTTTAATGTCCCAATACTTCAGGACCCTGAAGCAAACAGGGAAGATGGTGGCCGAGCCCCTCCCACCCTGACATCCTAACTTTTTCTTATAAACAGCTGAGTTTCCAGTCAAGGTTGATGTTGTTTCCCATCTTTCCCAAACAGCTTGATGTCTTTTAGGAATGTTTTACTTCCATGCTGAAGAGCCTTTGTTTAACACTGAATACAAGATATATATTGGGATTACATTATTTTATTAACAAATATGGATGAAGAAAGCATTAAGAGGGAGGTAATGAATGAAAGAAGGATAAAAAGTGGACTATCATCTTAACTTATCCCCAGAGTTAGCACCTGTCTGAATCCTGAATGTAATGTACTTGCCTGTGTGTGTGTGTGTGTGTGTGTGTCCAGCAATCCACTACCACAATAAACAAGAGTGCTGTGGGTTGAAAATCCAGAGCTCGAAAAGATCCAGACCACTAGAATCTGTTCCCTGTAAGTCTTTAAACCTGGACTCCCTCCCTAGCTTGTAGCGAGTCAGCGGACAGAGTTCACTGTGGGTACTTTGATGAATGTGTGTGTGTGTGTGTGTGTGCATACAAACTACAGTTTAAGTACACGTGAGTGGGCATTCGTGTGCACCACGTCCTGCAAATCCAAACAACAGAACTGTTTCTTTTATGTTTTTTTTTCCATGAGCTTACCCACATTGAAATTGAACCTTTCAAGGATTAACTTAGCACTGTCCCTTGTTTTGGTTGGGTTTCTTACACAGAATAGGAGTTGAAAAGTTCTCTCTGAGGTGAGGGTGCCCATTGTGTGGCTTTTGGAGTACGATGTGTGCCAGCAGTGCCGCCATGTTGAGGGAGGATATATTCACCACGGACGGAGGAGAACAGGCAGCAGCATCAGGTCGTGCTACTCTTTGTTGAGAATGCTTTTGTTGTTCTTCAACCGTTTCCAGGGACAAAATAAATAGCTCTGCTTAACCAAAGGCATTTGCCTCCCTCGCTGCTCTGAAAGCACCACCATGAGAAACATATTACCAGCGGTTATGGAAATTCTCTCTCTCTTTCTGTTTTTATTTTGCAAGCATTGCTAGGATGCATGAAAGAAATGTCCCAGTCAACATTTAGTAAGCAAACATGGAGAATTTCAGCCAGGCTTTCATTTGCCATAGTTGGTCTTATCTCTATGAAATACTACAACATGTTGGGACTGAGAGACAGAATCCCAGGTAACAGTGAGGATTTGTTCCTTGTTTTCATCCTATTAAAGTCTACTTCGACCGGCCACTGATATCTATCAGCACCAAGAGGCCGCAGTTGTTGAACTTATTGTGGGCTTTATGTGAATCTTAAAGATCCTTGTGAAGATTTGCAGCAAAGGTCAACACAGGAATGTAGCAGGAGTGAAGTGATTTGGAGGGAGTGACTGAGAGGTCAGAGTGTTGAGGATGTCAATTAAACGTATTCTTAAAGTGATTAAATAAAAATTTGCCATTTATTTTGTGATTGAGATTATCTGCCTAAATGGCTGCACCGAGGATACATTTATAAAAGACAGAACAGGTGAAAATGATGAACAGAGTTGGGGAGGTAGGCTGTTGCAGGTTTTCCCAAACCGTGGAGGATAGACGCACACACTTTGTTGAGTTCTCTGACATCAGCGTACTCTCCCCATAATGGAAGAATAATCAGGAACATAAGCGTAAAGGAATTTCCCCATTATATAAGGTGCAAGGGGAACAACTGAAAAAGATCTAGAGATAGTGAGATTGATAGAGACAGAAAAATACAACTGGAGCTGGAGGTCAGGCAGAATGAGAGAGAGGAATGCTGGGAACCCTTCATTTATGTTTAACAAGGGATAGAAACAGGCCATTCTTGGACGCAGCAGGTTTGCCTCAAACATTAGGATGGGAGAGAAACAAGGGCACTCCACTGCGGGTGTCTCTGCAGTAGGACATCTAATCATCTACATGTGTTCTGGTCTTTGTGTGTAACTGGTTAAAATACACAGGCAGATGGATTCCAGTTCAGGTATCATGAAAGGGTCAAACTAAGTGCCACACACACACTCGTAAAAGTAGAACAAGGCACAAGTATCACAGAGCACCACAAAGAACCACAATGAAATCCCCAACATACTTTTAACCAATACATGATGAAAAAACAAGACAAAGAGTCTACAGCCATGCTAAAGTCAGCATGCTAACATGCTGATCTTAAGCAGATAATGTTTTTACCATGTTCACCATCTTAGTATGGCTAGCATGCTAAATTATTGCTAATAAGTAATAAACACAAAGTACAGCGGAGACTGGTGGGAATGTCATTAGTTATGCAGGAACCAAAGTATTGGACCAATTCATAATTTGACCTGATGGTGCTGCTAGATGGAAAGTCAGTGGATCTCCAAGAACATTAGGATACATCATCTGAGAACCATGAATGTCTGTACCAAATTTTGTGGCAATCCATTCAGCAGATGTTGATATATTTTACGAAACTAGTGAAAACTGTGAACTGCTGGTGGTGCTAAAGGAAATTATCAGGATTCATCATCTGGGGACCATGAATGTCTGCACCAAAGTCCAAAGCAATCCATCCAACAGTTGTCAAGGTATTTCAGTAAAAAGCCCAAAGATTCAACCTTATGTTGGCACAAGAGAATAAATCAGGGGATTACCAAAATCAGCAGCATTAATCCTCCTGGGATTATGAATGCCTGTTCAAAATCTCCATCAAGAAAATGTTTTATTCTAGACCAAAGTGGTGGACTGACCGACATTGCCATCCCTAGACTAATGGCTAAAAATGTTAAAGACATAAAGACACTTTTGGTTCTATCTGGCTTTATGGAAATCTTTGTCTTTTTGATAAGTAATTTTAGGCTGCTCCTCTGGGTGTTCTCTTTATCCGCTCAGATAACAGAAAATATTTGACTATGACGACAGAAAAGTGCTTTGCATAAACAAATACTTGATTGCAGTCACAGAACCTGTATGTTCCAGCATGTTCCTGGGCTGTCAGTGGCACATGGATGGAAAAGCCGCAGTTAAATTCAAACCTGCTGTCAAACAGTCTTTGCTTATATAACTGATCGTCTTGACCTATGCAGTGTAGGTCCCACTTCCCAAGAGGTTTACGTTTTCAATTCCCAGTTTTGGTTTTCACAAACCTCAAGGGATCAACATGTAATAGCTGGAGGCGCTGACAGACTTGTCTTTCGGATGTGCGGCTGGTTAGCATGACATGAAAGGCCTTCCCGAGTGCCTATAGCAAAAACATCTTACAGCACAGCAGATGTCAAACTCCAGGTTTTGTATAGCGTGCAAGGAAAATCAATATTTATATGATCAATAATTAATGTTATCTGTTTTGTCTGTTGTTACAGATTCAAGAGAGATAAATGGATTTTGCAAAGTAATGCGCCTCACTGAGGTCTGAAAAGCAGTGTTTGTTGCCTGATAACCTTCAAAAACCATTAAGCAGGGCCCTAATTTCACCCCACAGAGACTGTTGAGAGCAGGTTATCTGGATGTGACAGCAAGCTTTTTGTCCACTCTTGGTATTTGTTTGGATCTGTGGGAGCCAAGTGCTTTTTTGCTACTAAGCCAGGTTGTGGAGCGCACTCAGCAGTCAGAAGACAGCACAAACTGGCCCCACATCTGTCTTAAATCATCCACTAATGGTCACCTTAAATACCAAAGTCACATCAACTGATCTTAAGAGTCCTTCTGAGAAACAGCCACTTTATCAACCACTCCAACAACTGTGTGTGTGTGTGTGTGTGCTATATGCAGTATGGAAACAATACCACCTCTCACTGGGAAAACAAACCACATAGGAGGGAAGAGAGGCATAAAGGAAGACGTTTGAAGAAAGGAAGGAGGTCAGTTATGAACATTTCTGGCATTCCTCAGCTCCATGCGGCAGCAGGATTTTCTTTAGGGGAATTGGTCAGTGCAGCCAAGAACCAGCGGAGCAGCGTCTACACTGCGCCACTTTCTCCTTATTGGCCACAGCAGAGCTGAACTGGCTCAGTGCCGACCACGAGAGGAAGAGGACGTTAAAGCAAGCGTTCAGGATGCTGGTAGACAGGGATGTTGTTTAACCTGACGCAAGTAAACAAGCACAAGAGTGTAGGCATGAGAAAGAAAGAAACTTTTACTGCAGTGGAAATCATTACTTGGTGTTCCTCTTCGCAGGATGCTGGCATTTCCTGTTCAGAGAGGCTGCTGGATATTTATGGAAGACTGGAATGAGGGGAGGATTTTCTTTATGATACTCTGTTTCTCTAAATAGACACACTGAGAGGAAAAACAGACGCTTCACATGTGATCTGGTCCAAACATGGTCATCTGTTTTGGTATGAGATCTGCTTTTTTCCTGACTACACATGCAGGTGAACTGTCAACACCAGACAAACAGAAACACTGAAAGGTATTGGTCTGTATCAAAAGCATCATGGGATTATGAGAACATATGGTGGTTTATAGAGGGATAACAATATCTGGAGGGATTGTACAAAAGATAGAAGGAAAGATAATACAAAAAAGTGGTTGTATAAATTTGAGGGGTTGCAAGATGAACAATAGAGGAAATAAGTGCGGGGGACTTACACAAGTCTGACTTTTCTCTATTGTTGCTTTTTATAATGAAGTACTGCAGAGTTTTAGCAAGTCAAACTTCTAAAAACTATTCAAATAAAACAATCTGAGCAGAAGATATTTGTCTTTGGTTTAATTACTCAGCAGCCATAGACATATGCAACCTGTGATGAGGGCACAGCTGTGCTTTGAGCTAAATGCTAACATATTCAACAAGACAATGCGAACATGGTGATCAACTTTTGTGTCAGCATGCTAACATTAGCTAATTAGCACTAAACAGAAAAGTACAGCAGAGCCTGATGGGAATGTCAGTAGTTTTGCAGATATTTGCTCATAAACTAAAATACTGGTGAAATATTTGATCTGCTGTTTGCACTAGAGGAACAGTCAGGGGACAACGAAAGTCACATCATCTGAGGACCATGAATGAACCTAAGTGGTTGACTGACATTACCATCCCTGGAGCCATGTCGGTAGCCTATGGCTTAAAAAAAATGTAGTAAAAACTTAAGTAGATAAATAACAAGCCTCCATTAAGTTGAATTATTATGTTATGTTATTAGATTATTGAAATCTAGAATCATGTTTTTTCACCTATGCAGTTTGGATGTAATTAAACCCTTAAATTAAATTAGAAAGCGATAAGATAAGTTATCTGCTTGGAAAATAAAGTAACGCTGCCTAATTTTAAATGTCACTGCTATTGTTAACACACACACACGGGTTTGTACAAAGCACATGTATTTTTTTTAATTTTGCAATGCATGCCATCAACATTTATTAATTTTAACATAACATCCACAAGGAAAAGTGCAAACCTGCCTGAAATTCATGAGCAGAAAAGAATGAAAGTAAAAGTTAACGTACAAAATAAGACACAATATAATGATGTTAACATTCATACACTGGTAAAAAACAAAACATCAATTATCTTTTCAGATTAATCTTAGTACTAACTCACAATATACATTTCAGTACTTTGAGAAATTCTTCCCAATTTCTCTGCTCCCGAGCATCTGACAGCAAACATCACATATTTATACAAATCTGGGCCCCTTCAGTTGACCATGTCATTGTTCATCTAATACAGTTCCAATAACAAAACTGAACTGTTGCCTTCAGCCCCTGCCATTCCCTCTCTCCCAGACGGATGTTTTCACTATATTTGAAGAGAACTAAATCTAGTGGCAACCTCGCAGTTAAGTACAAAAAAACACAAACTTGTGCAACTTGTGCAATAGCCAACAAAACAAACAAAACCAAATTGTAATGTTAACACAGAATGAGGTTGAAAAAGTGGCACTTTGTGAAAAAAAAAAAAGAAAAAAAAAAAGGTAATGTGACCAAAATAGTGGGTGGTGGAAAATGTTTAATATGTACAGTACTGGATCCTGTGCATGCTGGCTGTACTTGATGACACTTTGGTTTCTTACCATTATGTGGAAGTCTAATAACGAAAACAAAAAGTGCTTAAGATTGTCCTTAAAAAAAAAAAAAAAAAAAAATCTTAAACTCAGGCTTTGACGTGGCTTTGTATATTAAGGGGGTGGTAAAACAAACACACATTAATAAATATAAAAAAAACAAAACAGTGGAACAGTTAACGTTTGGCTTAAGCGAAGGTGCTGTCCTTTGCTTTAATTCTTTTGTTAAGTAGAACCATCTGTCAAAACCCTTTACTTCCTTCAATAAAACTCATCACAGAAGGTATGTCTGGGTCAGCTGAAGCATAACTTGTTTTGATGAGAGCACACAGTGAATTAAGTCATTTCCCAGGGAAGCGGGAAGCTGCCTCTCCTCTGACACCCAGTTCAAAAGGCTAATGGGTAAAAAGAGAAACCAGTGTGTGTGTGTGTGTGTGCGCGCGCAGGGGCAAACTAGCCACAGTGTTAAGCTGAGCCCAGTTCAGTTGTGTCACTTTCAAGGCAGCAGTGCAGTCCTGCGTCAAAATCCTTGTGTCCTTTCCCGCATCGTCATTCCTCTCACATTCCTTCCGTGCAATCATAAATCAGCACGGAGTAGCGTGAATTACTCAAAAGGCACACGCGCAGAGGTATCACACTACACACAGCCCAGCTCACAGGCATTACATCAGTAGAAGCAGCCAGCAGCAGCCATACAGCATCCATATAGCGTGGCCCCAAGTCACATCAAGACCAAGAAGCTGCGTGCTCCCTGGCTTTCAGGGTCTGCTCTGTGGACTTTGAATTTGTCGAATCTCTCTCCACCTGTGAAACGCCGTTCAGTAGATCAGCTCCTGCTGTATCTCAGGTCGCGTGAGGAAGGAGGGCTCGCCGAAGGAGAAGGTGTGACGGCCTGTCTTTAGCTCTCCCTGCCCAGGGCACATGAGGTACGACCCGATCAAGTCCAGCTCGGGGGAGGGAGCCGGGCTCTCGGGCTCCGACTCTGACTGACTTGTCTCCGGCTCGTCCAAAGAGGAGGCCGACCTAGCGTGGAGGTGTGGGTGGGAGTGCGGGTGGGGGAGCGAGTTCAGCCAGGGGTGGATGAGGCCTTCTTCTGCCGTGGCTCTCTTCCTGTACACACAAACACAATAACACTGTGGATGAGTGGAAATTCCCGAAGAGTTTACATAACCGATGGATTGCCTGGATCTTTTGATTCACTCAGTCCGTTCTCTCACAGACGTCGGCCATATTCCCTTTCAACATTTGGTTTGGAAAACCACAAAAGAAGCACTTTTTGCTCTCGAGATTTTTTCCCCCTCCATCTCTCACCGATTACTCAAACACTGTGGAATCTTCCACTTTTTCCAACGCTACCAGTAATCTGCTGCAATTAAACGATACTGACTGCAGATTATGGATGTGAGACAGAAGCTGCTGCGACTTTTCATCAACAAATTGTGGTGACAAATGAAAGGCCTCAGTGTTGGAGCTCTCAGTCAGAACTAGAGTTAGAGTGAAGTTCATCAGAAATATGGCTAAATAGCTATGGTGACACTTAAAGCTGATGCATCAGTGTTTGGTGTGATGTCAATACAGAACATACGGGCCTTTTTTTTTTTTTTTTTTATAAATGAGGCATGTTTACAACCACCACCTGCAAAAAAAGGAAATGACTTCTCGCCCAAGTGACGCAAATCTTGTTACCACATACTCATTTTAGACACATGCGGATGTACATCCGTGTGAACCTGATTCACATCCTTGGTGTGTAAATCAGCTCAAAGCAACGCTGATGGAAACTTTTTAGTTTTAGCAATAATCACAACATCTGATCGTATCTTCAGCTTTACTGTAAAAAGCCTCACCTGGGGTTCTTCACCAACAAGGACTTGATGAAGTCAACAGCCAGGGAGGATATCCCCTCGAACGTGTCCTGCGAGTAGTCTACGTTGACTTGGGAGATGTTGAGGAATGTCTCCTGCTTGTCGTCACCCAGGAAGGGAGACTCGCCTGTCAGCATGACGTAGGTCAAGACTCCGATACTCCTGGCAGAGAGGGAGCAAGAAAGAGAGGCAATTTGTAAACTTTGATGGTTACAGAATCTGTTTGGCGACACACTGTAGCACGACAGGTCCGGCAGACTTCCAATGTGCTGTGGTAAGTTATTAATTAACTGCAAGTATGAAGCAAAGATGATCTTGTGGTCAAAGGTCTAGACTGTCTTTTGCACGTTGCAGGTGATGTCATTGTCCTGAATATATTCCCAGAAGTAAAGCACTAAAGACTAAATGAGTTCTGCATGGTACCCACTAAAATGAGTGGAAATAGTCTCATTAACTAACTACAGTAGCACACTTACCACATGTCTGTAGCTGTGGTAATGGGTTCGTAGTTCAGGATCTCTGGTGCTGCAATAGAAACACATGGCCCCAATTAGTCACGATAAATGGCACTCAACTTGAAAAGACACAGGTGATTCTGGGAATTTCAGCGCTGAAAGCAGGACTCACCCACATACTCTGGGGTACCCAGGATCTCCCTGACTTCGGTGACATTGTCCATGCGTCTGGACAAGCCAAAGTCCACAATACGAATGTCCCCCAGAGGTCTGGCACTGGTCAGCAAGATGTTCTGGGGCTGGAGAAGACGCACACACAGATTAGACAGAGGTATGTGACATAATGACTAATGAGTATTCAAGAAGCCTGAAGCCTGAGGTCTGAATGAGTGTCAGTGTGAATGAGTCAAGGCATTGGAGGTAAATGGTCTCAGGAGGATTTGGGGTCTGGTTCGTCAGTCAACATCTCATATTAAATGAGACTGAAAAAGGGATGGCTCCACGGGTTGTGTGTGCCAATACTGCAGTGTACGTACAACTGTGCCTTATTCTGGGTCAGACTGGCCTCATGCCCGAGTTGGTTAAAATATCTGAGATAAACACGAGGAGAAGACATGCCAACCCAGCTATCAGGCCGGGGCCACTACAGTCTCTCAAACCTCAAGAGTGCATGAGATTCACCTCTTGAAAACACTTAACCTGACACTATGTTTATATATATATATACCAAAATGTTTTAAAGCACCAGTCCTGCGAAACCAAGCATGTGATGTATTTGAACTAATCATTTAATCTAGAACGAATGCCTTTTTAGTTGCTTATTCACTTATAAATGAATCACATAACATTACAACATCTGTAATGAGAAATCAGATACAGATAAATAGATTTGTGAGCTGCTTAGGTAGGAAGAAACTCTATGTCCCGGCCCACTAAAGAAAACGTGTTAAGTCAGGCTCCTTTTCCTGTGGGAACGAGGTTGTGACACACTGAATAAGTTCTGGTTTCATAAGAGAAATCATATCTCCCTCTGCCACTCGAGGGAATGGACTGTCCTGTATTGCTATATAATCTTTCAGTGTACTTACTTTCAGGTCCAGGTGCACCACATTGTTCCGATGCAGGAAGGCCACTCCAGTCAGGATCTGCTTGGCCAGCCGGATCACATCTTTCTCAGTGAAGGCATCGTCATTATCGGCAACACATTGGTTGAAGATTTCGCCACCGGCGGCGCTGGAAAGAAAGCACAGGAAGGAAAACTGAGAAAACAAAACAAGGATAAGATGAGAAGAAAATAACTGTGGATAGCCACCCAGTAGAGTTTAGTTTGGCTTTCTTTCAGTTTTGATTATTCATTCTGACTTGCCATAATAAATTGCGCTTTAAAACTATAAAAATACGCCCTTCCTCTCAGTTTGAATCGCACAAGTTGACAATAGCAAATTCCAACCCATCCCATTACCACTGCTGCAATTTTAGTGAACAAACCCAAAGACATTTCCGCTTTCTTTAAAATGACATAACTCCCCGTCTCCTCATTAGTGTACTTTGGCTAAGAGGATTACATGCCAGTCCAACATGAATCAATTTCATTTTTGGTAGCCTGCCTCTGCGTGTACCTTCCACTTCTCAGGGACATCACAGGAGATAAGGATGGTCAGGTTACAGCAGGTTCAGATTAAGCCCTATACAACCTGATATATTGCAGGATGGCTAAATCAAAATACTGGCCAGCTACACAAAGCCTAAAACATTTTCTTCATGTAGAAAGGAACAGATCTTTAGCCATGAAGTAGCCAAAGAAGCTGTCAAGAAGTGTAAAGTTGGTAACTAGATACTGTATGAGTCACTCAAAACAACGTATGTGTAAGGGATTATCCCTTTTTGGAATTTAGTAATTAGACAACTCAGTGACTTTTCACATTTTTGTGGAAGGAATAGTTAAATTCCTGCCTGGTCTTGCCGCGCTTGTGTAACAACGTTAAGTAAAGTGGAGACATGGTCGATTTACGGTGGATGCTCCGTCAGTCAGATCAATGCCCGAAGCTGACAGTTCACCTAATAAACTAGAGCCATGTGTGGGGGATTTAGATGGCACACATGCTTTTTATCTTCAGAGGAAAACTTTGTGACCAGGCCCTGGGCATGTTACATAACCAGCACCACCCAATCCCCTGTTAGCCCCCCAACCCTGCACCCTTGACTATCCTCAGCTGTGAAAATAGCACCCATGTTTTTGGAGATTTTGTGGATATCCGTCATTGGTCCTTTTTTTTTTTTTTTTAACATACGTTTACATTGATCTGCACATTTATATTAAATGTATGAAATTAAAGACACGAGTGTAGTTTGTTGGACGCTTTGATTGTTAAAAACTGCTCATTCCTCTTATTGAGCTGGTGTTAAATAGAAAATGAACTTGAACTTGAACCTGTCAACTTAACATGGATCTGACCGATTACTGTACCCGTCTGAACAATTAAAGGCTTGATACGACGAAGTATTTCAATAGCTTCATTAAGCTGTCAGCAGAAGCCCTGGGAGGATTTAAAATCTTGATAAAGATTTCCTTGTTTAAATTCAACAGACTGCACACATTCTAGCCAAGCACTTAGGAATGATCCAATACTTCCCTGAAGTCTAAATATTGTCTCCATGCTCTGCCTCCTTCCAAGAGAGTTAATGTACACACTACTTTCAGTGTGTAGGAGACATCCTCCCCTGCACGAGGCTGCAAGAAACTGCAGCTACTACTACTACTGCAGCCAACACGAGTGAGGGCACGGAGAAGCTCAACAACCATTTGAAGACAAGCGCCGGGAACAAATGAGCCTCAGTCTTTGAATAAGAGCATTTTAAAGAGAGAACTAGGCACATATTTCTCCATTTTAAAGTGGTAAAACAAGTCAACCTTATTTTAGTTTGGCAGGAGAAGCTACTTGGCTCACCACCCAGCTGGGTGCTCATTGACGTCACCTTAACAGCACCATGTTAATGGCTGAATTGTCTGGACAGCACTTATACTCCCGTATAGACCAAAGAAAGACCACTTTCACTTTTTTTAAACAATACACTTTTGTATATATGTAGAAGAGCAGGAAACAAATGACTATGCTTCCGGGAGAATTCATCACCCTGACCGTTTTAGCTACTGTGCACAAACAAAAGCCTTCAGAGCTCAGAGGTGATGCATTTCTCATCAAAGTGACCATCTCTCAAACTAGTCATCATGCTGGGTGTGTCTGTGGTATTAACGCACGCTGGAGCTTAACTTTCAAAGATGATTAGAATTCAACTTCTCGCTTCCATTTCTCTGACATTTAGATTGTCAAGGATGTGGTTGTGGCTATTATACTAGCGCGGTGGTGTGCTACTTTTGGGAGCCATGCTTGCTTCTTACATTTAAACCCACAGGAAATGGAAAATGGTTTGCAATTCTTTGAAACTCTTTGAATTGAAACTCATGATGAGGTCAGACAGTTTGAAGATGCAGCTTTTTAGTGGTCAGGGGTTTCATTGTGAGTTCTTAGGACAAATGTGCAGCGCAATAGATATAGAACTGACAAAAGCACGAGTTGACACCAAAAAACAGAGCTCTTCAAGTGCCAAAATATTGTAAGAACAAGACTCTCGGTGCAGCTCCTTTTGGCAGCCGAAGAGGAACTGCGGACCAGCACAGACTGACGACCGGCTATGTTTTCTCTGCAGGCATGCAGGGGTGAACTGTGGTGCTACTTCCCCTTTCACACATCAGTCAGAGGTCAAACACAGCCCCCGCCCCACAGAGAGGCCTTTGTTCTGTGGAGGCATTCCACGTCTGGGATGTGGACAACTACCGAGGACTGGGCAGGAGGGAGCTTCCTGCCTGAACAGTAAGCAGTTCAGGAACAGGGTCAGGGGAACGTTCATGCCTAATTGCCCAGTGTTATCTCCCTGTAAGGAGGTGAGCGAGGTAATTAAGATGCTAAGTGTCCTTTCCAAATCCTAATTGGTTGTCATTAGAGCAGTCAGAGATCACTGGATATGCACCATGTCATTTAACACCCAACCACAACAGAGCAAAGCCAGAATGATGAGCAGCCCCACTCAGCTGCAGACCAGTTCACCTGCATGATGAAGGTCAACAAAGTCTAGAATAAGACATTCTAACAGTAGAATCGAACACAGTAAGCATGATGCAGTTCAGCCACATTGGTTTTTAAAGTGACAGTTCCTGACAGCCATTTAGCGTGCTGAGAAACTGAGGTGTTGAGGTTACGGCGAGACGAGCGACTCACCGCAGAGAGAGCGGATATTTCCATTCAAGGCAGAGCTTGTGTAACAATAGTGCAAGGCTATGCATTTCACACGTTTGTGTGTGTGTTTTTTTTCTTCTATTGAGGTGAGAAAGTCTTGAGTGACATGCAGCTTTACCATCAGCAACTAGCACCTAACTCCAAGCCAGGGAGTTTTCTTATGTGTAAACACATAAGCAGTGACATTCTTGTTTGACGTGAATGAAAGATTTGATATGAGGCTTTCCCAACTCAAACATTGTTGCCTATTAAGCAGAAATGAATGAGAAAGGAGTTCTCTAGAAGCCAGTTTGGTGTCCTGAAAACCCTCAGACATTCTGCATGAAAAAAACTCCAGTCATGGAAACATTTTTTGCGAGAACTGTTTCAACGATTTTCATCTCCCTAATGATTGAGAGCCTAATCATTTTATGATTTTAATTTAGACAAGTTAGAAAACGTTTAAAGGGCCATTTGGATCCACCACTTTTTTCTCATATCATTTGCGGTGCAATGATGTGTGCATGAGAGTTTGAACACAAACAAACTTTGGAGTCACATACAAGGCTGTTCCAATGTGAATTTAAACTTTAAAAAAAGACCTTACCACTCCAGAACGAGGATGATTTCGGTGTTGGTTTCGTAGACCTCATGCAGTGCCACCACATAGGGGTTTGCCTTGGCCGACTCCAGCACGGCAATCTCGTTCAAGATGTCCATGCGGCAGTCCTCGCCCTTCCGTCGCTTTCGCAGGAACTTGGCAGCGCACTGCTTCCCCGTTGCCTTCTCAATGCACTTTTTTACCACTGCAAACTTTCCCCTGGGAAACAAAGAGGGGAGAGAGCAAGAGAGTGAGAATAATGACAACCACATTACTGGCTTTTCAAATATATTTTGGTCAGAGATGGTTCTGTTCTGTATAAGTAGCCAACTGGACCACTGGAATAAATGTGGTTCATTCAAACTGCAGCAAATGAAAGGCTAAAATTACTGCACATGCTTGTGACAGTTAAAGTGCTGTGAGGTGAAACCTAGATTACAGTGCAAGACACCGAGACAGCCCGCCAACCGGCCACGAGTGCAACACTGTAGGCGAGGTTAAAGAACAGCTCAGAGATAAGAAGGTTAAAGTGGCATCATTTGAAAACGCAGCAACTGCTATTGACAAGCTTAGCTGAGGGGGGGGTCGTTAGACATTCAGTAGAGATTTCCCCCGTTCCCGTTCTCTTCCTCTTGCCTTCAGGAGGGTCTGACAGAAGGCAGATAAGGCCGACAGTTTTGGCAAGAGCCGCTGAATAGTGGGCAGGGACCTGATAAGGCTACGGCCACTTTATAGGTCAAACAAAAACAAAGAGATGCAACGGCTTGGCTGCTGGATGTCATGAGATTTTTAAAAAAGCAACCACTTTTACAACATCATCACTACCATTCATTTTTCTGCATATACATTGATGGATTCATAGGGGGTGTTCGAGGTCAGCAGTGGGTGTGGGCAGGATGTCCGATGTGTGCAGAATTGCCTCTCTGTGTCATGTTGTCCACAATCGCCAGCCGTCCCTCCCAGGCTGATAATGAGACCTTGTTCACTTCCCTTTCTTCACAGCTGACAGCAGCAGGGACAAATGGAATTGTGTTGACACCTCCGCCCAGACCCTCGGCCAGAGTCTGCTTTCCTTTAACAATCATACAAAAGCTGACCAGTCGGCTAACTCAGCAGCCCCGAGACCAGGACCACCCACCTGACCGCGGCTGGGTAGGCCAGGCAGGGGGTCACTGCTGTTACAGTCAGTGTGGAGCCTGAACAGCATGCTAAAATGGACACTGTAACCTCAACGTCCAGATCCAACTCAATGCTTTTAATGAGCCGCGCAATATACGCAGCAGAAGGCCTCGGAAGAACGAACAGGGGATGTGAAAAGATGACTGAACTGGGCAGAATCTAAATGAAGTGGCCAAGTCAGAAAGGTCCAGTCAGCGTGGTGCCAGTCATTTTCCCACACAGTGTTACTCTAAGCCCACTGTGCTGCGGACCAAAAACAGCAACTGTTCTGGCCAGAGCCTGGTCCTGTTTTGGCTACCACCCCGGCTGCTGTGAGGTCGGTTTCTTCTCTCTTGCCGTTTCCCAGTCTCTCAGAATGGTGATGACTCATTGTTCGGAGTGAAAAGGCAAAACCCGTCAGAGCCTTTTCATCCTTAATTAGCCAAGTTCAGAGCAGCTCACTGTGGGCTGGGAACTACATACGGAGTGAAAAGGAATAACCGCTGGCCACGGAAAGGAGCAACAGGAGGTCTTTTCAAAGACTGACAACAGGTCAGAGGTTACTAAACACGGCCACCTTCCAGCCGGCTACGTTCATACTCAGCCGTGTCACTAGGCAGATGCATAGAACCTCATGGTTATACACAACATCACCGTGCTTTAATGGAAAATGTTACACGTTAAGTTTGTTTCCTTTTTTACGCTTTTTAAAAATAAAAATAAATCTTTGCTACAGTAAGAAAACTCTGACTTACACTAATGAGTGCTTCTACAAACATCCTGTCTGGATCCACAAACAATTATGCAGATCAAACCGCTCATCTGCTGAAACTACTCTGTCATCAATCATCAACTTTACGGTGACACACAAAACGAATTCCTCCCCTGCGCTGCAGATGGTGATAATTTCATTGAAAATTTGGTTTCCTGTGGAGTCTGCGTCTTTGTCTCCCTCAGTGAGGGGCAATGACTCATGTCTAAAATGCAATGACATATGACAGGCCTCACAGCTCTCATTTGCCAGTTTCACAGACAGACTGACACACAACATGAGTTCCCCATCCTACTTTCGAGTTGGCCACAACATATTTTTGTGCACGCTTCTGCAGGGGACCACAACTCATAATGCAAAGCTCGATGACAAGGTTTTAAAAATTAGGACAATGAGCCTTATTGCTCCTTGAAACTTCAAGAGAGTTGAAAGAAGCACTTGGTGGAATGATTCGAGTTCTAATATGGCCAACATCCCTCCTAATGTACAGACCATATAGCTGATCTGCTGGCATGCAGCACTACGTACATTCCTGCACTTAATGCGATTACGAAGCCTGATCTCAGGATGTTGTTGGGTCGGACTCGTGGGAAGAGGAGGGAGAAGCTGCTGTGGCTTACACTTCATAGGCAGCCTCAAGGCAACCCCCCCCCCCCCCCCCATAGGTCCTGGCTGCTGTCCCAGGATGTCTGACAAGAAAAACTGGCTGCTACCAACTTTTATTTAGCCTGTTGCACCACACTCTGCAGAGGAGCATACCTACAGTGAAACCTGGACTTCTGGAGATAGATGTAGAATTGGCACAAAATGCAAGCTAACAGCTGTCGAGTTAAGTGAAACCCAAGAAGCCAAATGCAGCTCCTTAATTGTAAATTCAAAATGCTTTGTACAAATTCATTATTGCCTGGCACGTTGGGGAATCTCCGTTTCAATACCACTGGAGTGTGTACTTCTGTTTCCACAAATCAGTCAGTGGATGCATTTGGCTGAAGAGAAGCAGAGAAAAGTGGCTGATGATATAAACCACACCACATTCAAAATGCATAAAAAATGTTTTCAAAGGTCGAATGTCACTGTTGTGGTATTTACCTCACACCTGTACTGTGATATATTAAAAATATCCAAATCCAAATCTACTCCGGTGTAATACTTTAGTTCAGCAAGTTGACATTTTCAACACCGCACACAGTTTGTGTGCAGTTTCAAAACGCCAGCCGGAGATGTCATGCGGTCACCTTTTGGGTGTCAGACATAAGAACAGTGTGGACAAGTGCACACAAAGATTCATCTCGCAGAACCTTCTGGCCCAGCATCCGCACATAACTCATCACCGTGCACGTGGTTTTAATAAACGTAAGGATTAGAAAGTCTTTAAAGTCATTAAAGAAACTTTCATCCAAGACGCACAAAAGCGCATT
The DNA here is from genome assembly GCA_036024295.1 of Nannoperca obscura. Classification (NCBI taxonomy): domain Eukaryota; kingdom Metazoa; phylum Chordata; class Actinopteri; order Centrarchiformes; family Percichthyidae; genus Nannoperca; species Nannoperca obscura. The sequence continues at coordinate 18,228 of JAVQJL010079938.1, forward strand.
ACCACTGAGCGTGCCACAGCGCGTCTCCATCTGCGGCTTTGAAAGTGTTCAATTAACACGCGCCCCATTAGCACGTGCAAACAGCAAATCTAATATGATTACCAGATTTACACAAGATTATCAAGAGATTGTTGCAAATGCCTCTCCGCCAGCGCACGAACAAAGTCGGCACACGGATTAGTTTGTCATCAATGAATGCTGGAACACACTCACCTGCCCAGTTCTTTGCCGACCAAGTCGTAATTGGCTGTAAACGGGTCCGCTCTTATCCTCGTGTGGATTGTTGTCACCCTTCCGTTTTTGTTCATCGTTGCTGAACCTGGCATTGAAGCCGTGCTCGCAGGGAAACAATCTTCTTCCACCAAAAAAAAAAGAAAAAAGAAGAAGAATACACCAAAGACGATTTTCTGCTTCAAATAAAAACTCGCATGATAAAACAGCAGTTGTGATAAACTACCGGGAGATAATCCAGTACACGCGGAGGATGCCCTGCGGGAGTGTGGCACGGTCGGTGCGGTAAACGAGTTTGAGTGCTACTACACATTCCTGACAATAACCTCCTCGTCGGGGCCGGCCCCCTGCGATGACGTTTCCCGGTGGAAACCAATCAATGTGCTGAAGAGGACGGGCACGAGGTAAACCAGCTGGCAAGTGATGCGTTCAAGTGACAGCAGTTTAGTGTCGCAGGTAGACAAACATAAACAAAGACTTTTATCATTAGTTTGAGTTTTAATAGTTCTTATGATGTCTTATATTAATGAACTTATTCTAATGGCATGTGAACAGACTGCCACCCTAACACACAAGTAAAACATATATATATCAACATAAAGATTACAGTGCACTTTGTCCCTTTACAGCAGTCTAATAAATGTTGTACACCATCAGTTTAGATATTTGTCAGCCTTAAAGTTCAGGTCAACTCAAACTTAACAAGGTTAGCAAACGGTTAAAATGTGTTTGCTAAGTCTAACTTTTTAGATAACCTAACGTCAGCATTAACTGTACTTGATTAACTTTCCCTCCTTGCTTCTAACCCCATATTGTACCCACCTACCCCAAAATGTACACCTAGAATAAACATAAAGGCCAAGCAAAGCACAGCATGTTCACATCCATAAATAATTGGATGTGCTTTCCTGCTGCTTGCACCGGGGCTTGGCTGCGCTGCAGGTGACACTTGACTGTTTCTCACACAACCCTCAGTAACGAATGTGGAGCTGCCCTCGGGGTGTGAGAGTTGCCTATCTGCCCACTGAACTTGCTTGTCGATAAAGAAGAATTCAAAACATTCCGTTATGCAACTCATCAGCTAAAGATACTGCTCTTAACTTGGAAGGGAAGGTTCAGTGATGATGTGATGTACATGTGAATCAGGGTTTTTTCTTTCTGTTATCTAACACTCGCTTTAACGAGTCAGGATAGTGAAAATGAAGGCAAACAAACTGCTGAGTGGGCAAATGTGACGATGACCTGGACTCCATGGGAAATGTGTCACCTATACTGTGAAACTGTGAAGCTGATGGAAAGACTGAGGCCTGGACTGACCCCCAAGCAGAAGAGAACCACACACACACACACACACACACACACACACACACACACACACACACACGCAAGACAGCAGATCTTCCCCAGCTGAGAGTCAGTACCAAAGGATAGGGCTGTGAGAGAACAGCAACAATGAAAGAGTTTTAATTTACAATGAAATGAAACAGAAGAGCAGTTGTACATTTGTGAAGTTGGAACCTGAGACTTATCGGTTATTTAAAAACGCTTTTGTTTCAGCACTCTTGCCATCAGAAAAGGGCCATCATCATCATTTTCCTGAAGAAAGAAGATACATCACACCAGCCTGTAAGCTTCAGGTTTCTAAAAGAGGAGATGAGTGTCTCTGTTGCCTTGAGGGGAAGGGAGGGATGGAGTGGAGAAAAAGAAGAGGTGACAGGATGACAGGTGCCCCTGTACTGGTTTTATGGCTGAGCACATTGCAAGCGGTTGGTCACATGCCCTACATAGCTCTTATCTAGCACACAAAGCAGGATTTGTCCAATATTATCATACCAAAGCTAATTTTGTTGCCACAAACAGCAACTGATGTAAAAGAGACCTATTGAGAGTGGACATTCCTCAGACCCTACCGAGTCATTAGTGTCCAGCGACAAGGTTACATAACCTGTCACGCCTCCTCAAATTGTTACCTTAAGTCCAAGTGAGCCCACTCTGAAACCTTGACCCTCTTTCTGTGCCAGCCTTCCCATTAAAGCACCGGGTCAGAGTTCAGAGGAGCCACGTTAGTGAGGGAGCACTACCCGGCCCTGGAGACCTAATGAAAACACATACCAGCGAATTAGCCTGCCAGCCTGCAGTTTAGCTAACATAAATATGAGAAGTTCAGCCGCGACCTGGGGAACGCAAACACTTTCCGAGCCACTGGAACAAATAGGCCTTGTCATGACTGGGTCCGAAAATACAGCTCTTGTTTTTTTACAAGACCTCGGCTGTAGAGCAACGTCTTGGTCTGTTCCAAAAAAGTGTCAAAGATATGGATGTGATTGTTGTATAAGAGGGATTTTGATGGCTTTTACATGGGTATGTGATAAAGTTTCAACCTTTGTCTGAGTTTGTATTTCTGATAGTGAAGTGCTGGTAATGTAACTTCTGAACTATAACACAGAAAGCAGGCATCTCATCCTCACACAGCTCTTTGCAAGAGTTGCCCTTCTTACAAAGAGCTGCCTTTGGCGGGACAAAGGCAATCCGGTGTTCAAGAAGTTACCATTGCGGGATCAGGGGTAAATGTACACAATTAAGCTCTCTTATGACTTCCTTAGGTAAATGTGTTAGTGAGACAGACAGTCTTTTGTCCACATATTTAAAGATGTCCTTTCTCTACCCTCGTTTTAGTCGCCCACGGGTGTGTAAAAAGAGGGGGAAGGTTTTTTTCTCCCATGACTTTGTGACACTGCTGTTAAATGTTAGCTGTTGTTCCTTTATGAGTCTGCTTGGAGGCCTGTCCAGTAATGTTAAGATGTCCTACTCTGATAACATCCCAGACTTGTCCTTTCTGTTTAAAGGACCACAATGACATGTTTCCACCACTTGCTTATAACATGGAGGAGGTATGACTGAGGAAGCAGGCCGTCGGCCGGCACCGGCACATATCTGACTTATGAGGCTTCGTTGTGTTGAAGGGGTAATGAAGACGAAAGTCAGGCATCTCTCACTGATACGATGTTTTTGAGTCTCTTCCGATGCTTCCTTTCTCTGGTTTTCCTTGTTTTGCTCCATCTGTGAATGACAGCACCTGATGGCTGCTGAAAGTAGCTTTTGTACAAGCAACATTTCGTGAGAATGAAAAATCCACCAACCTTTCTTAAGAAATTGGCCTGGTTAACAAGGCCTGAAAGACTACATCTGCAAAATTGCAAAATGTTGAATCCTTACAGAGCATGACTGCAAGCTGTCTAAATTCTCTGTTTATGGTTCTTAGTTGTAAACCATTGTTTATGCAGAACGAGGATTCCATGTAATGAATGGGTTGAGACTCAGGAAGGCTACTTGGTAATCTCACCTCAGTCGATAAGTGTTCCCTGTCTTCTCTGGTTGCTTATACGTGGCTTCAGTACATATTTTATCTGTCATGTGTTGTGCAATTTGTAATTAACTTAAAAAAGCTCCATGTTTCTGCATTGGCAGACCCTAATTTGCTTCAGTAGATAGCGTGTATGTTATCACTTACAGGGACAGGGAAGGCTAACAGCATGATGGCATGCTTTCATTAACTCTATAAATCACTGCTGCAGTAGTGTAATGGTGGTGAGCCTAGGTCACACACTGATCTCTAATGCGTTTGCAGTGACCTCAGTGTAAAGCAGTCTGAATGGAGCAGCAAAGGTCTCGCTCCTCATAAAACTAAACAGCCCAGTAGCTCCGGTTGATTTAAATGCTTAACACACCACCCACATTTTAAGCTTTCTCTCTCCCCTACTACTGCTGGCATTTCTTCCACACTGGCTACTGCGGTTAACAAAAAGGACAAACATCTCCTCTGTGGCCTGACCGGGGAGGATCGGTGGGTTCCCAAACACTGGTGCTGGAAGTCATTCACCTCAGGACTGCGGGATGACGTGCAGAGCTGACGCTCGAGTGGTATTAAAAGATAAGTTCCTAATCCTTTTGGCAACAGAGAAAAACACTGAAGGAGGGATAAAAATAAGACCTCAGAATAGGCTTGAGATCTCATTGCCTTGTTTGTAATCAAAAGACAACACATGGCCAAGAGGGGAAGCGCGATGTGTGGCCTCCTCAACTTGGATTTCTGTCGGTTATCACATTATTCTGTAATGAGAAGTTAACTTAAGAGTCAGAGCTTCTGATAGATCAGTCCCTCATGACGTGAATGGTTATTTATAATGTTAGTGAACAAAGAAAACATTTTAAAAATCTCACAGGGCTCAGCCTCTGATTTAAACGTAATCTATATTTTTGTAATAACAAAATCAAATGACAGTGTGAAAACGTTATACAATGTGAAATGGGGTTGCTCTTAGAGATGCACCTACAGAGTTTCTTGTATGCATGGACGATGTTCACCTCTGATTCCATCTCTGTTACAAATCAGCCGAAAACAACAGCCATGTTTGACACCATGGGTACTACGATCAGCACTCAGCCACCTTCAGTGTACTAATATTTTCAAAGTGACTACACTTATTGTGTTAATCAAATTTGAACATCTGGTTTTGGTTCATCTCCTCTGACCAGAAGACCAATGGGGAAAAATGGACATGTTCAGGATAAGTGCAACAGATGTGAAACACCGAGGACAGACACAGTAGAGCACTGGGAACGCTTGTGTTAAAACTGCAGAGCGACTGATTGCAGTGGAAAGCTTGAGTGTAAACTGCACGTAGTTTTTTTTGCCCACAAATATAAAATTGCTCTTTTGGAGCCTTTTTCCCCTCTGGTTGCAGCAACTGATTTGTTTTCTTGAAGCTGCACTGTGTGGGTGCAAAGCAGAAGCACAGGAAGAGAAGGATGAGACAGAGAGATGAAAGGTGCATTCAGGTTAGATGCAGCAGAGGAGACGTTTTGCCACATCCTGCCTCGCTTTCTGGCAACGTGACCTCCCAGAGAGGAGGAATTCATAACTATAGCTGTGCACACGTCGGCTAGACACTGTTTGCATGTAAAGGCAGTGATTGTGGTAAACTGCTTATTTCCTTCAGGCATAAGGAGAAAAAACATGTTCAACACAGACAGATGAATTATAAAGACTTGTGTAAGTGATACTCTGACAAAAGCTAGCCATGCAGCACTGTATTCACATAGGATAAAAGGTATTAGATCATCTTTTCATCCATCCTAACAAAGTATAGAACAGACGCAGCATGTTATTGAGCTCTGTCTCACTGACTCCACATGCAAGAACTCTTCAAACAGCGTAACAAAGCTTGTCTAGATCGGCCAAAATAGCTGCATGCAGATTTAGATATTACACCCTAAAGGCCGTTGGGGTGTGGGCATTAACAGATGCAGCCAGGCTTAACCATGGACAGACACACAGCCCAGACAGACCAACTTAGAAACTGAAAGGGCTTTCTCAGCTGTTGCTTCTGTCTCCGGTCTACATCCCCCCTCACAGCCACATCATTGTCTCATTAATCCCACAACAGGCAGCATGAAGCCTTTCACAGCTCAATTCACTGTACATGCTTTATGCTGACATAGTACTAGCTTTATTCAGACAATATTAGATGGAATTAAATACAAATTTGAGGATTTGAAAAAGCAGACGCCTTCTTGGACCAGATCAAAACATACTGGCCAACACAGCCCTGCACCCGTGGCCATCAATCAAAAGCTTATCTGTGTGGCTTGGTTGCCAAAACAAACTATTGTTGTCTCAGCTGGGACTTGATGACATGAAAAAATAAAGTTGTAAAAAAAAAAGTAAACATGAGTTCCCAGCAACCTGAGATAAAAATGGCGGAGAGACATTCATTTTTCACTCCTTTCTGAGATGGTCATGATAAACCCAACACTAAAGTCAGCAAGGGTAGGAAGAATGTAAATTGCATAAATGTGAAGGAGAATGATAAAAGAAGGCATGCCAGTGGGTAGAAGAAGGATGAGAGAAGGAAACAGAGGAAACGGGGAAGCTGAGAAATCCATCTGGAATGTCTGAGAGAAATGGAAAAAAATTATTTTAATTGGCATCTGAGCATGGGAGGTAGGAGGAGGTGGGGTGGTAAGTTTTAAGAAATAGGGTAGTGTTAGTCTAGGAGGCAGAAATACCAGCGATAGTAACGGGGGGATGAAGGCAAAAGAAAACACAAGATGCTTTTAAGAAATTCCTCTTCAATCCTAAATCAAGAATTGTAAACAAGAACTTGCACATACACACACACAGGGTGAAGTTCTGCAAGGAAATCAGCAACAGTCATTTTCAAACCTTTCTATGCCATTTGTTGTGGCAGGCTCTTTTCTTTTAAAGAAGGGTTGTTTAACAGAATGAAATATTCCCCAAAACTGCTGCTGGAGATGTAAGGCAGACACGCGATATCGCTGGGAAAAATGTTGATAGATTAAATGAACAAGCTGTAATCCAACTACTTGAAAACCATGTTTTGTACTTCAACCTGCACCCTGTTCTACGTAAAACCAATCTAACTGTGGCTGCAGGTCACTGCATTTACATCCCACTGGGCAACACAGCCCGGTGACTCTAGTAACAGCAGGTAGACGTGACCATATGTCATCCGAGGCGTGGCAGGGGTCAAAGGTTGGCCTGCTACTAATGATGACCTGCTGAAGCGTGCCGCTTCGGTCTCTGTGTTTGTTTGCGTAGCCGTGGTGACAGTGCAACAAGCCACGCTCACACACACACACACACACACGCTCTTTCCACCAGCACACGCCAGCTTTTATCATACTCTGACCATAAGCTCAGAAATAAGTACAAAAATTTAATGTGGCATAATATAAAGACTTGTAAAACTATTATCAAATAAAACACAACTGGCTTAAGAGTTTCATTACTTCAAATCTTGATCCTGCCCCCCCCCCCCCCGTGTGTGTGGGAGGAGAAGTTTAGTTTGCTTTAAACTGTAGCCAAGTAGATCTTTAAAGAGGTTAGCCTTGTCCTTACATCCACCCCACCACAAAGCCATCGGGGAGAGCTTTGTGGTTTGTGGGATGGTCTCAACTTAAAATGATGTGAAAAATCATTAAAAAAAATATAGGAAAGATTTTGTGAGTTAAAAACTGCACAAGGTAGGTCTCAGGAGCTCAAAGGTCACAGGTTTGCACGAGACATCCCAGCACTCTACTCTGCTCTCTAAGTTATGCTTGTTCCAGCAGTGCATGCTGACCAAACAGGGCCAGAGTTTTGGAAGTGAGTGTGTGTGTGTTTGCTTATGCATATGTGTGATTTGGTGTTTTGTGTTTGGCCACATGTAATCAGCGGGCAGCTTGCTCTGTCACTGTGAGGCCCTTTGTGACTTGCATGAGGGAGGAGGTGAGGGGAGGTTTGGGTCAAAGGTCGGACAAAGTGGATAATCTTCTTTCTTGCTGCAACTGTCACACTTAATGGCTGTTCTTTCATTTAAATTGTGAACAGGTGCACCATATAATGCAGGAAACAATGTGCTTCAAGGAACAGTTCAACATTTTGTGTTTTTGGGGGAGAGTTAAATCAGAAGATTATGCCATTCTCATGTCTGTCTGCTACAGCAAGTAGCCGGTTAGCTTAGCTCAGCACAGCATAAATACTGGAAAATGGGGGAAACAACTAGCCTGGCTCTATCTGAAGGTAACCTCTGGTTGCCTGGCAACTGTTAAGAGCCTAGAAATAGTTCGGCTCACAACCCCACATAAAAAGGCAAGTTGTTGTCTTTAGACTTTGTAGGAATTTAACAAACCAAACAGGGCCAGACTAGCTGTTTCCCCTGTTTCCACTCAAGGGTTGTTCAGGGGGAAATGATGTCCAGACAGTGGTGGTAGAAGGTTAATGGGTTAACAAAATACAGGAATCCTCCTCTGGGGGACCGCAGCCAAATCAAATTCCATGTTTTAAAGTATATATGCAAGTATTTGCATGCAAGAACCAGATGCACAGCTCAGAAATCAGTTTTCTGGACTTCCTGCAAAGCATCAGAAAGGTGAAATAATGAAGAGGAGGGTTTGGACAATCCCCCTCCTTTTCCCCAGAAATCATTCATCCCATTTTGCTGAGCGCTGGCTGTGGTCCAGTAGCCGGCTACTGTTTTCCTGTGTTTTGTTCTCATTCACACAAACAAATACCTCTTCAGCCTCCCTCAGTAAATCCAAAGGCCGTCTCAAGACCCCAAAGAACTTAAGTGAGAATCCGGCTGCTCGTTTGGTCCCATAATTTTACATTCTGTTCTCACTTTCTTTAGTTCTTTTGATTTACTCTTACAAGACCTCCCAGGGAGACACCTAGATACAAGTCTGTGCACTCACATGCATGTGTGTGTGTGTTACCACTAACTTAGCACTCAAGAACCCCACAGCTATGACTTACAGCTCACATCCACAGCCAGTTATTCATGCTTCCCCCCAGGCCTCTGTGTTAAAGCTGCCTTCATTATCCCCCCCCTCCCCCCAGCTTTTCAGCTGATCACAAAAATTAGACAAGTGACCCACAGTGAATCAAACATGTCTCAACACACTTTACTCCAACAATCTAATTTTCCACAGGAAGAAATTTGTTTGGCTGCCTTTTAGCAGAAGTGAACATTTTGCAGTCCTGTTTTACAACCCTGTGAAAGATGAAGTGTACTGTAATGCTAAACTGGTGCCCAATGAATTAATAAAGTGAATTTCTCTTCAAATAATATGTGAAGAGTTGGAGGGTGTTCAGCCTCCAGTGGCCTGCAGCTTCTTCCTCAGGCTCAATGGGAACATAAAACACTCTGGCAGGAATTCAGACTAAGTTAGCCGCTCTCCAGCTCAATGTCTGCGGCCACGCTGAGGGCGTGTCCCCTCTTTGATAGACAGCCGTCCCTGATGGGCCCTCCTCTAACTCAGAACCCTGAAACCCAACAAATAAAGGCAAGGGATAGCACCATCTGTAAGGTTTTAACATAATCTTCCTATTCTATTGGAATGATTTGTCCGAAGAACCAGAGTTGGATTTTTTTGTTTGGTCATGAAGCCTACACATAAAACTTAAACTTCATTCATATAGCTTAGTATTTATTATAGACAGGCCCTCGTGTGTTCACAGACACTGAATTGCTCCTTTGTCCTTCTTCCTCATCTTTTGAGTGGAGTGTCTGTTGGAGAGGGGGGCCATTGTCTCTGTGGGATCGGATTATTTGGTTCTGTGCTAGCATTCGCCTCTCTGGCCATAACTCTGAGCTCAGTGAGCATGTTTCTCACACCCCTCACTCCAGCTGGGGGACAGGAAACGACTCTGTCTGCGACAGAGGCTGTCGAAACTGTTGTGTCTCGTGAGCGTTGCGATGGCAATGTGTAGGTTCCGAAAGAATGCAGCACCCAGATGCTGGATCTCGAGGAATCCCCCTGCTGACGCAAGGCCAGGCCAGAGGAATCTGCTGCCACATCCCTGTTAAACCAGAGGCAAGGCTGGGACTCACTGAAGGCAGAGGAATTATTTGGAAACAACAGATCACTTTCAGGCTCCATCTTCTTTTTTTACATGAACGAACTGAAATGTGAGCAGTAGCCTTATAGACAAATCACATGTTACTTAAGATCTGTTTAAATATTTTGATAAGATGTACGTTTTTGCTGCAATGGTAGGTTGCATAGAGATAATTTTACAATCCCATATAAAAAGGAGAATACAACTCTAGCCTGACATCTTTCTCATGTAAGAGTTTTCCAGCACCTTTGATGTGATTTCACATAACGTTAATGAGGAGAACAGCATATGTCCACTGCAGTATGAGATCTGAAGCACTGATCAAAGGCCCCGCAGACAGGTCAGTCATATGATCCGGCTGAGTCTACTGAGAGACTCAAGACAGCCAAGAACTTCACAAATTAAGAAAATTCAAAGTTCACAAAGATGAGGCCCAGATGTGTGTTTCTTCATTGCTTTTATGCACTTTAACTCCCAGAAAAATAAAGGCGCATATGCATTCAAATATAAGTTTATCTCTTTTGATCTTTAAAAGATTTTCTCAGATGAAATCCTTGAAGTCTTTGTAAGGGAAAGTTTTAGATAACCTGCTCTGTCTTTGTTTGCAACCGCAGACTTAACAGCTTACAAACTCATGACCTTTCAGTAATGACTTACCCAGTTGCCAATGAGCCATCATGTCTGCAGTTATAGATGTTGGTGAATTATTAATGAAGGGTCAGATCTTTCTCACTTTGGAGTGGGCTGATACATTTGGAGGCTCTCATTAGTGCCTTTCTTGTACTTGAGTCGATTATAAGGTATTTGTACTTCACTTGAGTATTTCCATTTTCTGCTCTTTATCATTCTACTCCAATACATGCCTGTGACATATTTAGTAATTACTTTTCAATTTGAGATTTCACATACAAACATACGTTAATCTTAACATCTAAAAAAAATACAACACATTTGGCCTATAAAGATATGTGTTTGGTTGGGGCCGCTTGTGCATTTATGCATCAGTATTAAAAATCTTGAATACCAATAATATAATAATAACTTTAATAACATTTTACCTATTTGTGGTACCTAGATATGTTTAATGGGTATATACTATCTATAACACATTAAAATGATTTGAGTGCTACCTGCTTTCTATACAACAGGACATCTAAGAACCTCTCAAGTCAGGATCAAACAGATTGTCAGAAGTGTTTCAGTTTAACTTAAGTTTGAGCGTGTGAATGGCATGTGCACCACCCATGCTTGCAGACACACTAATCCAGAAATGAGCCGTAAACAAGGAAGGAATGTGAAGGTGAGTTCATAACAGCTTGATGAACAGAAACTGGGAGGAGCTGGAATGTAACTGAGTCAAACTGGCCCATCAGCTCAGTGTACTGCCCATATTAGGCTGTAATGCCATGGCATTCCCATCATAAGGATTGCCATGAATGTCACTCCGACAATCCAACTTGATTTCTTCGGTTGGAGAAGTCAAGGAAAAACCATCTTATATAACCAACGGCTAATAATCATGCATTTTGGCTTCTCTCCTGCTACGTTATCTGCTGCCTCCACACAAGTCTGCTTTCTAAACCCAAATTATAGGCCAGAGTTCTTATGTAATCATTACTGATGACAAATTGTCAGGAAAAATGTTTGCCCCAGATACAGTCGAGCGACTGGAGGACTTCCACAGCTCCCGGAGAATCATGCAACACAGCACGTTTCTCAGAGCTTTCTAGTGACCCTTGCTCCGTCATCTCATAACCACAAGACATATTTAATTGCTGTCTAAAAAACATGTCACTGTGACCCCATCTATCTCTGCCGAAATGTACCTTAGCCTTTAACTCACCCTCTAATCACATTAAAAAGACAACCGCTTTAGAGCATGGGCAGAGTATCAGTACACAGGGAGGAACATCTACATTAGCAATAAAATGAGGGTTCACTGACATTACAGAATAGGGAGTGATTTGTGATAAGCACGTAGCACCATTTACAGTAAGCACACTTTGGGGACTTGGCTACTGGTCTGGCTCATTTTATGTGAAGGAAATGATGTTGAGAAGCGATAAGACCCAGATGGTTCTTGGGAATGTTTTGTGTCTGCATTCTTAGCTCAGACCGGGAGGTTGTGTAGAAAAATCAAATTTACATAATCCCTTGTGTATTTGGAATAAATAATAAATACTTCCTGTGATAATCAAACCCTCTGTAGGATTCAGAGAGCCAGAAAGTATTGTAGATATTAAGGGGGACATTCTTCTTCTTCAATTTGCTATTTGTTTGAGCAATTATGGTATTTGACTTTCACTTTTACTTGGTCTTTCATGTGGAAAGATATTACCAGCCTCATATTTTAATTTCTGGACCAAACAGACACCAAATGGAAATTTTATTGCCTATGAATTCAAAGTCGTATTTGGAAGAGGAAAATTAATGTTATTTCTTTTTAAGTTAAGTAGTCTTGCTTTTAGGCAACAAAGATCATGTGGTCCATTAACTTATTTTATGACCGTTTTTTAAATATGTTTTTTAAATTCCTCCTAGTCTTACTGTTGTGTTTAATCTGGTGTGTCATTAAATCTTGTTGAAATAGTCCTCAGAATAAGCTGCAGTCTTATTTAACCAGTGTATAGTAATGTATTGTCATGTTAAATATTGCTGCAGACATCTGGGCATTTGAATAACTTGACTTCTCACTTTAAACCTTTTAAAGATGTCCTTAGCCATGAAAAATGGGTTTACTTTCTCCACCCCTTCTTAGCATAGATTCATTAGAATTGACAGGAATTACAGCAGGAAGTGAAACAGAAAAACAAACAAAGCATATCGCAAACATGTTACTCAGATACTCCAAGCAGTTGGACTTAATGTGAGAGATATGAGGTGGAGTTTTATCTGAGTTTTTATTGCAGGGCAAGGCTATCTCTGTTTTATTGCCGCGTTTTTCAAATATAGCATGATCAGAAACCGTTGTAGAGTCAACCAATGAGAACACGACGAACAAAAACAATGACAAAGCAGAACAGGTATGTTAGAAATGAAGATGGGTGACATTTGTTCCCATTCAGGTGTTTGAGAGAAGTATTTGTTAAGGTAATGACAAGGATTACCTTTCAACTGTGGGAGTGTGGTACATTCTGAGCCTGTGCAGAGAGCGGGTGACAAAGGGCAATGAGGAAACAAGATCTTCTGAATGTGTCAATTAGAGAATGAGTGAGAAACAAGTGCTCTACATGTTCATGTCACAGGTTTAAAATGTATGTCATTGTGTTCTTGGCTCCTGGGAACTGAAAGTTGAAGCACGGATTATGCAACTGCGGTATGGGCTGGCAAAATATGTTCTCATAATTTTATTACAGGCTGTCTGCCAAGGTTTCACTGCAGCTTCCCTTCAACAGCAATCTTATGCAAGCTAATAAAATAGGTGGGGTATCCTCGACCAGCAGAAAACAAAAGAAAAAAGCAACAATGCTGACGCTGAGACAAATATCAGGACAAGACTTCATTATGTAGTGCTAAGCATTGCATATCTCAGAGCATGTTAATCTCCTTTTGTGTGACTTGTATGCATTTGAGAGTGGATTTGGTAAGGATTCGCACATGAGAACACAGGAAAGAGCTTCAGAAAAAGAGAGGCAGGGGCTTGTATGGCTGCTAAATGCAAATGAAAATGTTTGCAGTTGTGGTGGTGGTGTGTTTATGTTTGTGGGGAGGTTTGTGAAGGAAGTCTTGCCACTTATTGTCATGCATGCTAGCACAATGCATCATGTTATGTCTGCACACTTAGTCACAGTGTGTCTAGACCCAGCTGTAAACAGAGGGTAACCATGTAAGCAGGTGGTGGGTGTGATGCACTGTTGATTTCATCAGTATCTCTGGGAAGGCAAGAAGCCACATGGAGAAGCATTATTTTGAAATAATTCAGGCAATAAGAGAGAGACTGATGGGCACTAAGAGGTAGAAAAAAAGACGCCACTTGGCGTGACAGGTGTGCCGAGTCAGAGTGGTGGTGCTAAAACACGCCTGCATTTACTGCCAAGAACTCTTTTTATATGATATAGGGTAAATACCAGCATGGCTTAGTCACTTGCCGTGCCCCAACACATCACCCATCACCTCATTCCACCACATCACAGGTGAGGTACTGATGCATGGAGTGCCTGGAATTCTCTGACTGCTGCACCTGGAGGAATGGGATGGAGAGCCAAGAAAGACGATTAAACACTGGAATGTGCACAGACAATTTAACAGTAAAAGAAACATTTTAATTGTAAAATACAAAAATGTTCCCAGCCACACCAGGGATTTGACCAAGCAAAGCTCTACTGATGAGATCTGCACTTACACAGTTGTCTCTTGTGTTATCTGACGAGCTGGATCTCGTAATGGAACAAGCATCCGATACAGAGCTCAGATACGTTTGTGCCTGTCGACCAAACAGAAGTCACCATGATGGTGCAGCTGCAGGAGGTATGCATACACACTGAAACTGTCCTCCTTTGACCTCCAGCTTAAGCCATGCCCAAGACATCAGCGCTCTGAGCTAAATTCAGGTCAGGTCTAGTCCCGGGACAGACTTGAGGCCAAGAAAAGAGCAGGAACAGGATGTCCCCAATGTAACAGAGAGAAAGAATGCTTGGAGACGGAGGGGATATTTCCCATGACCCAATCCCTGCCATTTCCCGGAGCTCTGAGGTTTTGTACACACACTGGTCCCCTGGAATGCCAAACCGGCAGGTCAGGCAGTGGCCCTGAGGGTTACAGCTGACATAAAGCCTCATGTCCAGCAGGCAACCATAACCAACCCATCATCCCATATATCAAAAAGTCTGGGAAAATGTATAAAATGTTGTGCCCTCACCCCTTCTCATGACAGGACCTAACTGACCTTTGACCTTGCTGTGGGATGGAAGTTTGGCCAGACCCCTCCCTTGGGCCCACAGCAAGATTGATATGTACTTTCACTTGAAGTATGACCATATATTTGTTTCTCTCTGTCTTGGTCTTGCACGGAGCACAATGAATCATGGACTTCCAGCTTTTCTCATTAATAATACATTCAGACAGATTGCACTTTTCTCTTTCTTAACAATATATAACTTGCATGAAAGTACAATTCTAAAATGATTAGGTAGGAAATGTCTCTTTAGAATAATTAAGTTACAGCATGTTTAGGAAATTCTATTCTGTAGATTATAACTTTAAAATGTGTTGATTCTGCCTCTGTACGTGTGTTCACCATTCATATTTTCCACACGTCCTCTCCTGTTTCAGTTGATGATTTTACCAGAAAGGAGCGAGCCCCGCTCCCTCTAAATTACCTTGTGAAAAATACACTGTGGATTTCTCAGGTTTTCTCTTTACCCTTTATTAAAGTAAACCTGCCACACATCGTCAGATGAGAACGAGTAGTCCGAGACACATCTCTCGTCAGTCAGGAGTTTATAAGCAGGCATATAAAGTTATAGCTCCTTGGTTTGAGTTTTTAACATCCTGGATTCAATTCTCAGAGGAGGGAATTCTTTCGATCTCTCCTTCCAGTCCCAGATGTCCTGTAGGCTGGATGGGTTTCACAGAATCTATTTTTACCACAACAACTAATATAAGAGAACTGTGTCCAACTGCAACACACAAGCACACAGCCAAAAGTAATGGATAAACTATTTAAGTAATTTTACATACATTGTTTATCCATTACTTTTAGCTATTTCAACCATGCAGAAGTCATTCCCTACCAGTACCGTTTCTGAGGTAGAGAATCTTGTAAATTGGGTCTCACATTTGTATTATCATCAACAACACATTTGAAATGCATACGTGTCACCATACACTTCATAGTTACTTCAAAGCTTGTGTTCAGCGATGCTGTCTGTCAGCATGCCTGAAAGGATCTGCTCCAGATATGATCACTCTTTCATGTATCTTATTCTAAATTAGATTGATAAACCCTTTCTTCTCCCTCCTACCACGCTTACCTTCACTGGTATTAGCTGATTACAAGAATGACAGACATTGAATTAAATCACCCTTTGTTGAGATTGGGAACCAATTTAATCTTATCAGCTTTAAAAGGCCTTAAACAGTTTTATCTTATACCCTGTACAGTCAGGCAACATCTCTGAGAAATGTAAGATCTGATTACTCAGTTCAGCTGAAACGCCCTCAGTAAAATCTGCCTCATTTAACTTGGTTGCCAGGTATTGCGTGACATTTCAGCTTCACCACATCCACCAAAACACGTCTTCACATCTGTTTCACTTCTGCTCATCACTATCACATGGGACATCCTGTCGAGTACATCTGCTTCTGAAACCACTCAAGTGTTGTTACGAACCCTCGAATTGTGTCCGCACTTGTGAATGCACTCATTACATGTGTTTGCCCTGGAATAGCACAGCCCAGTATTACTCACTTGGCCTGGTCCTAGCACATGGGCTGACACTAGGGAGCTGTTGTGCTTTCTCTCCTGAAGCCGTAGCAGACTTCTTCTGCTGTTGCCACTGCAGTCAGAGAGCAGAAACCCTGACTGCTCCATCACATGCGTTTCCCCCTTGAGCACGAGGCCAGCCTGCTGCCTTCACCACTTCCAACAAACACTTTACTTTTCTCCCAGAAAGGCCTCAAAGACACATGGTGGTGCACGTGGGATGTCCTTGTTCTTTCCCTGAGCAACTGTAAGGTCTTCAGAAGTCTGTTTACTCTCAGTGCTGTGGGCCAATCTTGTCCAGGAGGTGTTTTAAAGACTTTTCCAGACCACTGTGCACCTCCACTCAACCTTCCCTTGGTAATTACTGGGCAACAGGGAGACTGTAGGCCACGTGTAGCAGGAAGCTGCCAAACTGTACTAGACCATAGACTGTACCATGCTGTCAGGACAGATTCAGAGACAACTAACGGCAGCCTGACTGTTTTTGCTTGACTGTGCACTGGTGAGAGAGACTAAAGAAGACAGAAGCTCAATACAGAAAGAAATGAGTTTGAATTTGGCATTTGCTTTTTCACTCAAGTTAAACTAATGTGCACACTGTAGCCACAGAAACTTGGACGTGCTTCAGCATCTTTTCTACAAGAAAAGCAGCAATGCAACATGCATATGCAAAGTAGGCAAAGTACTACATGTGTATTCAAGCTTCTTGGCCCATTGTCATTAAATCATGGCATTTAATGAAAATGGGTGCATACAGCAAAACAGCTGAAACTCAGTAACGTCTGAGGTCAAGCAGTTCAAGATTTTAAACAATGCCCGGGACATGTAGATATTTGAAAGAGGTTCTTGGCCTGCTGTTATCTGTCCCTTAGATTCTGGGACAGCAGCCAAGCTGATGCCATCTCAAGGAAAGGAACGCAACAAAATGGCAGGAAATTCCAACTTGGTTTGCTTCCATCAGCAGAAGAATTTCGTTCAAATCAGGTTTCTGAAATGTTGCATAAAGATGCAAAACAACCATAATTCTTCAAGTGCCCAAAAATTGCTGTAAATGAGGCTTGTTCACATTATCAGCATAAACGCAGGGTCTGAATTGAAGCTGCAAAATAACGTTCATGCACGAAGCATCTTAATAGAGAAAAGTCTAATTTCATATTGCATACTCTACTCTGTATATGACATTTTATGAGAATGAGTGACACAGCACTATGCCCAGTGTTTATAATAGATTATGATAGGTAGATGCTACATATAATTACTAGACTTTACACAAACTCTGAAAGATGAATGGTTTGTACTTGAGGATCCGTTGCCACCTAGTGAAAACTCACTCACATGCACATGATGACATATTTTCCAGTCACTGCTCAGAGCTTGCATGATGGATTACTTCTACTGAATAATAGACACTTTTGGACTTAAGTTGGAATTTCTTGCTTTAAAATGGGCCAAGTTTCCCCTTACGTTCCTCTCAGTGCAGCCACATTTTCTTTGCAGATTTGCAATGCCTTTGGGCGTTTGACATGACTACAAACAAAACGCTTGTGATTACAGATGACGAGACTTATTAAGATTAATTTAGACACTGAAAAGTATCTTACGTTTGCAAGACTTTTAAAGCACCATTTCCAATGTTTGGCATGGAAGTTGATTCTCAGTCTTGGGAACGGCATGTGTGAGGAAAATAATCTCAGAGAAAGCTTTCATCAGCTGACTGAGTATGTGTGTGTTTGACTGTGAGAGGTAATTTGAAACTCAAAATATGTCAATCGTTGAATTGAAATTACTTTGTCACACATTTAAATAATATTATAGGCTTTGCAAGATGGTTTCACTGAGCTCAATGGCATCAGTGAATGTCAGCTCTCTGTTAGACATGCCTTAAACAACAAATCCACAACAAAGTGTGGGAATAGGATAGTCTCTGATTTGGAGACCTTACAGAACAACATTTTTCCTCCTCGATCTCTTAAACTCACTGTGCTGTGTTCTGGCTATCCTCAGCCTCATTGTCTTGATGTGGTCAATGGAGAAGCCAGAGGTCAGTGTGACTTTGTTCATGGTTTGGTCAGGGACTGATATGATGTTTTGCTGCCACCTGGTGCTTATATTACTGGTGTCATTCAAACAGGTAGAATGCAAAGTGTGAGCATTGTTTTTAGTCTCAAAAGCTCAATTAAATAAAAATAAATAAGAGCATACCACCTCGCAGCAGTCACAGAAATACCAAACACCAAAATTACATATTTTACATCATTGATCATTTATGTCCCTGGAAGTATAATTATTCATACAAACACACGCGCACACACACAGACAGCAATGTTTTCACATGTCTCAATGGGAAAAATCTATGTTAACAAAAACTGAGCAACAAAGACATGAGAAAAAACTGGGAGGACACCAGGTGGCTGATAATGGGAAGATGTTTAGAATGAACTGGCCTTGTGATAGTGAATGACGTGAGAACATCGAGAAGAGGAGTTTTCACATGCCTCCATCTTAGCCTCTTTGCTCCGGCTGCTCTCTACTGATGCAGAACGTTAGTGAAGCAGGCTCCATGGACAAGAAGGTGGTGCTGATCACAGGCTGCTCCTCGGGAATCGGTCTCAGCCTGGCTGTCCGGCTTGCCTCTGACCCCAACAAAACATTCAAAGGTAACCACAGCTGACATCAGCCAATTTAAAGTGTCTTCTTAGAGAGCTTGTACTGGGTCAGGTTGATGCTGATGTTGATGTTGATGCTGAAGATGTTGCAAGCCCACAGAGACACTGTACAGTATGTAATGTGTGTGCTGTATGTGGTACTCGGCTGAACCAATAACTTGACTTGACACGGCAACCAGAGATACTCTGCAGCATATGTACATTTGTATTAATAGCAAAACAGTTAAAAGCGTGTGAAACCCATTCACCATTCCTTTTAGGTCCAATGTGTGTATACCTTTTTACATCTGTATCGAAAAAATGTTTGTTTAGTCTACGCCACGATGAGAAACCTGGCCAAGAAAGAGCGTCTTTTAGAGTGTGTGAAAGGCCTGCACAGGGATACCTTGGACATACTCCAAATGGACGTGACCGGCCGGCAGTCCATCCTGGATGCGAGGGGCAGGATTGTGGAGAAACGAGTGGACATTCTGGGTATGCTCTTGTATCAGTGTGTTCTTCTTGTGTGTGTGTGTGTGTGTGTATTAATGGGCTTATCCTCACTACTCACAGTGTGCAATGCTGGTGTGGGTTTAATGGGGCCGCTGGAGGTGCAGTCCTTGGACTCGATGAGGCAGATCCTGGAGGTCAACCTCCTAGGTACCATCCAGACCATCCAGGCTTTTCTGCCAGACATGAAGGCTCAGGGCCAGGGCCGCATTCTGGTCACCGGCAGCACTGGAGGGCTTCATGGTGAGACAAGTGAATGGTTGAGGAATCACTAAATATCAACGGTGATCCACGTGTGCAGTTTTTGTAATGGTTTGACAGAAATCACAAAAACAAATCATGCTGATGCTTTCTGCCATGCGCAAAATTGCCAAAATAACCAACCTTTCTACTTCATGCTCTCTTACAGGTCTCCCTTTTAATGAGGTGTACTGTGCCAGTAAGTTTGCAATAGAGGGGGCATGTGAGAGTTTGGCTGTCCTCCTGCAACACTTCAATATCCAGTGAGATTTTTCTGCATCATGTTTCCTTAGTTTAGGGCCTTTTGGGTGTAATAAACATTTATCTATTAATTGTAAATATGGAGAGACAATTGACTCGATGCTTCATCCTGTAGCGTGAGTCTCATTGAGTGTGGTCCAGTCAACACTGACTTCCTGGTCAACCTGCAGAAAGCGGAGCTTGGGGATACGTCTCTCCAACAGGTTGATACCCACACACTCAGCCTCTATGAAAAATACCTGCAGCACTGTGGCTCAGTTTTCCAAAATGCAGCACAGGACACTGAGGACATTGTAAAGGTGTGTTTCATGTCAACAATCGATCAGGACTGTATGACACACACACACATGAAACAATTCTGTTTGTGTGTGTGAAGGAAGTTTCTGCTGTCTAAAAATAAACTAAATAAAAGAATGTTTGCTAGGTGTAGATAGGGAGGAGCCTCTTTCATACAGGAGGTGAGTCACAATATGTGAGTCACTTTTACATTTTGAAAAATTTTTCTGCTAATACTACTTTTGTTTTTACTTGAAGTAAAAGTTTGAATAATGCGCTTTCACTTGTAACAGCTTCTTTAAGTACTTTAACTTTGGCATCAGATATAGGTTGACAGTTGTTTTTAACTGTTTGTTTTCGTTGACAAAAATTTACAAGAATGTGTGTGTCAGTATAAGAGCACCTCTACATTTAACTGCTGTGGTGTGTTTGTTTTTGTCTCCAAGGTATTTCTAGAGGCCATCCAGTCACCCAGCCCTGCATTCAGATACTTCACCAGCGGTGTCGTGCCGCCTCTCACCACACTGAAGATCACAGAACCAGATGGCTCGCGGTACATCAGCGCTATGAGCAAAATCATTTTCTCAGCTGAGGAACAGTAACTTTTCTAAAGGCCACCACATCAGTTGCAGACTTGCTCTCCTTTTACTCTGTGTGCAGAAGTTAATAATTTGCTCTTTCATTTCTGGATTACAGTTGACACACTCTGACTCACTGTCGTTGCTCAACTGGAAGGCGCAGTAATCTCAGTGCCGTGAGAAGAGTGACTCCATGCTTCTATTTGTGTATGTCACTTATCAGAAGTCATATTCCTTATCACAATATAAAGATATAAATATAAAAATAAACCATTTACTTACTGGTGGAGAAATATTTCATACGGTTTATGTGTTGAGTGATACAACAGCTTTTGCATTCCTGTCATTTCACTGTGTTCTCACCACACTGGTTGGCATGTTCTCACGGGGCTGGGCATGCTTCTGGACAGGCTTTCACCACATTGTTAACGGGAAAACACTCTAAGAATGTCATTATGTAAATTGTGATTGTCTATTTTGAGCGAACAGGAACAACTTCCAGCATGTAAAGCATGAAAACAATTCAGGAGTTTCTCCACTGGCAGTGAAAGTAAAATATGCATCTTTTTACATGGATTCATTATATTGTATATTTCTTTTCTAGTGTTTGCTGAACCGCTTGCCTTAAAATGCCCCTTGAGGGATAAATGAATAAAGTGTTTGAACTCAACTGAAATGACTTTGAATATCTGTTAAACACTCACTGCAGATTGTATTGTACAGGCGTACCTTAGTTACTCTGTTGATACTGAATATTTTATTATTAGGTTAAGTGTCACAAGCAATAAGTTATAAGGAACACAAGGAATACTACTCATATTCAACATTTTTTCCCTGTAAAAGGTATTAATGTGAAACTAATTAATAATCAGGAGATGGGTCTTTATCAGAGATGTTTTCATATTTTAAGTGGCCTTGTACTTTGGGTGACATTCTGTATATCTAGACACACAGT
Source organism: Nannoperca obscura (assembly GCA_036024295.1). Taxonomy (NCBI): domain Eukaryota; kingdom Metazoa; phylum Chordata; class Actinopteri; order Centrarchiformes; family Percichthyidae; genus Nannoperca; species Nannoperca obscura. The sequence continues at coordinate 39,751 of JAVQJL010079938.1, forward strand.
CACGTTCTCTGGCTGTTTGCATGAAGGTCTGTTAATGATTAATACATCTGTTAAAAAACAAATGACATCAATACAGTCACTTCCTACATCAGTGCAGCAACATTTTTAGAATTTGATGAATGTCCAGAGACAACAAATTACATAAACAGATTTAAGAAAAATCTATTTTCAATAGAAATCTAAAAGAGGACATTTAAAAACTACAAATTGAATTGAATTGTTGTAATTAAATTGTAAGGAGGAAGTTAAATGCCCCATTTTGGATGTTTAATCACTGAACTGCAAAGCTGAAGGATTAAAGGCAGAATGAAGGCCAGCTGGAACGGCATCCATCCCCTGTGTCATTTCTGGATCATTCAGGGGCCCTTAAGCTCATGAGTAAATTCTCTGAGAACCTGAGACAGGTTAACTTGCCTGTACATTTACGAGTTACGTTTCGGGCCTACCTTTGATAGGATTGACTGAGGTTCTTAAATCCCTCCCTGATCAAGTGCCCTAATTCCAGTCTGAAGATCCTGAAATGGATCCTGCATTACGGGTCCTGTTACCGCACAGTCCCTTAGTACAGCAGCACTCCCAGAGCCCGTAGTATTGTGCAGATCAGTAGAATGAGAGTTCAAGTGTTGAGTACATGCTGTAACACATTTTAAAATAAATATAAATGTTTGTTTTTATAGTAACATAATTAAAACATTTTAATTTAGTCTATCAGAAAGCTCTTGTTTGGTGATACATTTATTACTGCTCGGCTTTAAACATTACTACAGTTCCTGTGTAGCAATAACCACATGCTTGCTTCACTTGTTCATTAGCTGAACCACCCAGTATGATTTAGACTTCTTGCTCCTAGAAACAAATTTTCAATCATTCAATCACAAATGATTCAGTTAGGATTGAGGAGATTATCTCTGGTATACTCATTGTTCATCCCACGACAACAGTACAATTTATGATAACACATTTATTTAAAAGTCATAAAAACGAGTAACAAAATGGTTTAGAAAAAGACATAAAATCCAAACATTTGACAAATGAATGGTCCTGTCTTTTATGGTGCTGTGATTCATCAAACATCACATTTTTAAGACCCATAAATATAACTCTTTCCACCAGCACCTACGCTGATTAATATAATGTGCAACAATCCACATGACAGTATCTGAACCTGTAATCCATCTGAATATGTTTCATTTGTCATTTTGTTCACTTTTGAATATTGCCCATCCTTCCACCTTGATGAATAACCTGAGGGATCAACGTCACCTTTTAAACTTGATCAGCCCGTCTCTTTGATTGGCCTGAGCCCGCAGCTCCTCCCGCTGCGTCACTGCTTTCCTTAGTGGGCATGTGCGGCGACTTGCCGTTCAGAACAAAGTCGGGTTGTTTCTGCTGCTGCCGACGTCTCTCCTGACAAACTGTATCAGTTTTTACACACAAACTTCACCATGACCAACAAAACCACCCCTCACCTCTTTAAAGCGCTGCTGGAGATGTCGGAAGCGTACTCTTCCAAGGTTGTGCGAGGAAACGCTAAAAGAGTAAATATCAGGTGAGTTTCCACAGAGATGCCATACAGGTATGCGAAATAGCCTCCTGAGGAAAGTTCAACTGAGCTTGTTAAGATGACATTTTGAGATGTGGTTATTGGTGTAATGTGGCTGCTTTTAACATGTCCGATGATCTTTTCTTAGGAATGAACTGTTGATTTAATATCCGGTGTTTGAGAAATGAGTGACTTTGAGACTTGCAGACTCTCCCTCTTGTGGCACCTGTTGCATTCAACAAGCTGCCAGTAGGTTAGTGAGATACACAATGTGACGTGAAAGTACCAGCGGCAGGGACTTATTAATCCAGTTAGTTTGTCTTCATATATGTGAAATGATGCTCATACATTAAAACAGTGTCAATTTACAACATGAATACTTACATCATTCTTACAATCACCCAGACTAACTGCACAGGAAAATGCTAATTGGTCCACCAGATGGCACAGGACCTGAGTAAATTTGGGCTGTTCTTTATATATGTATGTTTATTATATATACATTTATATTATTTCCTTCCTTCAGACAACTGGGCTCCTGTGGGGCCCTGGCAGCGAGAAGAGCCAGCCTGCCTCTCTGCACTGCCACCCCCATCAGCACACCCATCCGCAGCTTCATCAACCTGGCTGCTCCCATCAGCACCCGCAGGATGGAGTACACCGAGTGCCGGACATTAGGGTGAGTGCCCCAATACAATATCAAAACCAATGAAATAAGAACAATTAAAATTCAACTGAAAGTAGTGTATGTGGTAGTAAATAAAATAAATACAGGTTTTGTTCATGTGCATGGTAAAGCAACATATTTTGCCTTATTGCAAAATGACAGTTAAGTACATTTAAAACTGATCATTAACTGGAAAAACAACTTCAACAATGGCGATATCATCTCATTGGGATGTGCCTCTGTCTTCATGTGACTGCAGGTATACTCCAGAGCAGATGTACAGCGTGGTGGCTAGTGTGGACCAGTACCAGCACTTTGTTCCCTGGTGCAAGAAGTCTCGGGTCACAAAGGCACGAAATGGCGACGTCCGGGCAGAGCTCGAAATAGGTTTCCCCCCCATCGTGGAGCGCTACACCTCTGAGGTCACTGTCGTCCCAAACCACCAAGTCAGGGTAAGACCTCTTTTTGGTAACTCCAGAAAACAACTGTTACAAATACAAACTTCTTTTCTCACACAATACACGTTTTGGTCAAAGCCCACAGTTAGGAGTCTCTTGTGGTCCAAAGTGTCCCCCACTGTCTTTATGTTTAATGTATTTCACAAATGCAAATAACTGCAGCTAGAACATTTTAATTTGGTCAGAGATGAGGTTTAGGTGGAGCTTGGGTGGGACAAGCAAGTAGATGAGTCTTAAGATCACCACCAAGATGCACGACATTTCCCTCAACAGGTGTCTTGATTCTTGATTCTGTGCTCCTCCAAAGAATAATAACAGCTGTGTCTGGGCTTTGACACAGGGTATGTTCATTGCCTTTTGGCAGTCCATGATGAATAAAGGGTGATTTATTTTGAGACAGGCCGTGTGTACTGACGGATCCCTCTTCAGCCACCTTGAAACACTATGGAGGTTTTCCCCTGGAACCAAAGATCTGCCAGCCTCCTGCAAAGTGGATTTCTATGTAAGTGTATGAGATGAGATGAACATCTGACCCTGTGAGCCATCTGGAAATCAGGATTTTGCAGCATCCACAGTAATTTGATGTATGGAGAGAGGGGGGGAAATGTAGAATTCTGCAGTTAAAAAAGAATGAATGTAAACAATTAAAGGAATAAAACAGCAGTGACAGTGAAAAACTCACTGATCACAAAAGAATAATTTGCCCATGGGCCTTGAGAGAGCAGATTACACGTTGAAGGAGAGGGACTGATTCCAAGTCTTTGTTCCTGTTCCACAGTGAATGGATTACTGACTGAAAGGAAGTGTTGTGTTTAATCTCTTGATGCTCTAAATTTAGTCTTGAGTAGCATGCTGATGTAATAGCTGTCAGGGAAGGGAACAGTGTTAAGGAGCTGTTGACAGGAGTATGACCTTAATGTTGGCTCAGATTACCTCAGGGTCAGCCAGGAAGTGGTAGGATTTCAGTAGAACATGTTAAATAAGGGCGGCAGATTATCAATGAACACGTCTGACTAATTAACTACAGAACTGACAGTGATGTGGGTCTATGTTCAGATTCTGGCAAGAAGTCAAATAAACTCACAATTGAATGAACTGAGTGTCAAAAACAGTTAGCTGACATGTTTGTCCCCCTCCTATGTCTTTAGGTGTCATTTGAGTTCAAGTCTCTTCTGCACTCTCAGCTGGCCAGCGTGTTCTTCGAAGAAGTGGTTAAGCAGATGGTCGGTGCCTTTGAGACACGGGCAGCAACGCTTTACGGGAACCAGCGGGAGGTGTCCTTGAGGAGGCAGTCGATATGAGGCGACCCCTGTGACCTCCCGTCCATCCACACCTCTAACAACCCTGCTCTACCTACCATCAACACTTGTCTTACACAGGAGGCTGGATCTTCTTTTTGCACTCACTCATATCTTATACTTGAGTTGACACACACACACGGAATATACTTAAAACGATTTATCTTTAAGCCACAAACTAATTTATTGACTTCCTTGTACATATATATATATTTATTTTAGCGATATGAATAAGTGCATGGTTTCAAATGATCATGTTGAACACAAATGTTTTCTTTGGAAAATTGCGGGATAATGCACAGACAAGTGACTCCTGCTCAGCGCTGGGGAATCTAAGTGTTATAAGCTTTTTCTTGTATGGCATTCTTTTGTCAGTGGAATTAAAAAGTTCTAATTTTGGTAAACCCTTGTATCTTACTGCTTACTCCCTGTTGTGTTTGGAGTATCGGGAAAACAGCAGGTGCTTCCTGGAACAGTTGCCTAAGCATAGTGCCAATGACCTGAGGCTACAGTAAATACTTCACTCCTATCCAGCTACTCGGAACAACAACTACTACTACTACTACAACAACTTAGTGTTAATTTTACATTCCAAACAACTCGTGACCATTTCAACAGCACACCAAATAGTACAAGTGAAAGCACAAGATCAATTGCGTTTGCTGCAATCATTGACAAAAATGTGTCCCTTTGTTTTTTTTATAAACATAAGCAGAAAATAATCTTGGCCTGAAAATGTGAAGAAAGCTAGACACACACGAGTCAGTCCTGGTGGTGTTGCTGCAGAGACATAGATAAGGTCATGTCACGGCACATACCGAAACACTGTGCATGCACAGACAATAGGAGCTCATACAGTTAAAATATATATGAGACATATTCTAGATAGCAGACCATGTATTTTATGACATAAACTATGCAACAGACACTTATTTAAGCAGCCTGGCATACAGTGTATCTGAGGTAGAGTCCAGCGTTAAAGCTTGGTTATTATACTAGATTATGAGACAAGAATACAAGGCAAGTGTTTTGTCCTGTAATCGTAGTAGATCACATAATAAAAATCTTGTAATCATTTCATAAACTAATAGCCTGTAAGTTACTCAGCAAAATGACCATGACCAAATCCACCATGACTGTCTGCAACAGTATTGTATTCAAATGAGACAAGTGTCAAAAAACTAAACGTTTCTGCCTCAAAGTAATGTATTGAGTCATATTGGATGGACATCAACTACACTGACTGTATAAACAGTAGCATGAGCAAACATCAAACTAATGTGCAACCAATAAACCATTTAAGTAATACAAGCCACATTAGAAACCAAAATTAACTGAAGATGAACATAATTAAAAATGATCTAAATGGTGGAAAAGAGGGAATCGTGATAATGTGACCTCACTTAACCTCCTTTGTAAAAGACAATTTAGTGTCATCTTCTATCTCTATAGTGATTGCGTTATTTTTATTTTTAATCTTTTTGATCATCTATAAAGTTTGGCATGGCTTGTATTGTAACTGTGTGTAGCTATAGATCCTTTGGTTCGCAGTCTGACATTTTGAGCAGGGTTAACAAAATGCAGATGTCCTGTTTGAACAAGTTTGCTAAATCAACATCATTTTTAAAACTCTTTGGACTTGATTTTTTCAAAGTTTTACTACTTCAAACATGTAACGCTCTTTGTAAACTTTGCCTCACAGAAACATGCTGTTATCACTTGTTGGAATTGTGTGTTTTCCAACTAAGACGTCTTTCCAGAAACTGGTATTTCTTGTTTTGCACAATATCAGATGAAGTAGGCCTATAAAAGGGGAGGCTTGATAGAGACATAGTGCATACAAGCAGAGATTGCAAGACCACAAGGATGAAGAAGATTGCAGTCTTGATTCTAGCCCTCAGCTGCTGTCAATGTGGCACGCAAGCTCCTGAAAACAATGACAAAGTCCGTCAGTGCTCAGGATCAAACGGCTGCTGTGACATCTGCTGCCTCACTTCCATCACTGAAAACCTGGGAGCAATGGGAGAGAAAGTCACAAACATGGCGGAAAGAATCACACTCCTGGAGGCTAAGTTGCAAAACACTGAAAAAGAAGTCCTGGAGCTGCGGAGCCTGACGGGAGGTAACATAGAGCAAATGTTATCATGGCATATAATAATGGGATATAGTTCTTCCCTTTATAAACTTTAAGCTCTGGTGTGTTTGTGGTACTTTGTTGCTCTCAGGCAAACCTCAGGTGGCCTTTTCTGCAGCTCTCAGGGACTCTGGCTCTGGAAACACTGGACCTTTCACCACTGCTACCCCACTGCAGTATAAGAGGGTCTTCACCAACATCGGCAAAAGCTACAACCCTTCAACAGGTAGTGTGTGCTAGATATAGAAAGATACAGAGAGAGAGAGAGACAAATTAGAACTCATGACATTTAAACCATTCTTCTCATTTTGGCAGGCATTTTCACAGCAATGGTCGGAGGAACGTACTTCTTTCGATTCTCAATGTTCAACAACCTGAATCCTGTTCCCAGCTCTGTTGTGAGCCTCATGAAGAACAGTGAACGGCTGACATCTGTCTGGGACACCACAGGCTCTGACAGCAACGACATGGGCAGCAACGCTGTGGTCATACACCTTGAGGTGGGAGACAATGTGTATGTGGAGCTCCAGGCAAACAGGATGGTCTATGATGATAGCATGAACTACAACACCTTCAGTGGGTTTCTGCTCTACCCTGAAATATTTATTAATCAACAATGATTTCAGGTTGTATGCTTTCACGGTAAAATAAATGTACACTTTATTCATACTGCTAACTGTGCTGTGTTTATGAAAATAAATACCAAGGTTTCTCTGCATCCCTGTATCTTTATTTTCATCTCATGTTCTGATTTTTAAAATAAATTCTCGTTTAGCAACAATATGGACCAACAGTGTGCTTATTTTGATTAAAGGTAAAAAGAATACACATAAGTATGGTATGTTAGTTTTGGTATGTACGTTTTTTACTGGACATTAAACTGATATTCCGTGATTTCTTTTAAAGTCATGTATGTAGACAAACTTGAATTTTCCATTTTGATAAAATCCTACTATCTCCATGAAACGTCTTCTGGGATTTAAACTGTTGATGTTATTTCATTATATATGTCAGTACAAAACATTTGATGATTTCACACAGGCAGTCTGGCGGACAACCGTGTAAACCGTAAAGGGTCCTCGTACGTTTTCGCGCTTGCGCAGTTGGCCCCAGCAGCAGATGGACTACAATTGAACCTCTTGCAGGCATGGATGAATGTAGTAGCAACTTTTCAAACTTAATTTTAATGGAAGCCGAGCGAGTGAACGCCTCCGAACATCATGGGCAAAGTAAGTGATTGTAAAGCACCAACACGTCTCATCAGAGCAGGAGATCTCCCATGTGGTTTGCTGTTCTCATGTGTATTATGTGGGCAAAATAGGTAACGTATAGCTAAAAAGTCTACATCAAAGGCACAATTCAAAGCCATAAGTTACGCATTTCCTCTGCAAGGACAATGTCATATTCATAAATCAACAACAACAAACAAGGTTCCCACTGTCAGATGATGTTATGCATCCTCTACATGTCAACGTCTATTTCTTATACTGTCCCTGTTATAGTCGTAGAAATGCTATGTATGTTCAGAGCTATGTCTGTCACCCCCCATGTTGTGGTTATTCTAATAAAGGTGTTTGGAAAAAATAAACCCAAGAAGCTATATTGCTGTTTTACAGATCCACCCATCAATAGTTCAGGCTGGGGGCCGGTTTGAAATACAGTCCCCAAGTCTCAGGAATACATTGTTTCACTGCCTTCTGTGTCCCAAATTCAAGCCAACCAGCAGCAGGAAGATCCAGAGACACATGGATGCCCATATCAAGACTGCATTGCACGTTCAAGGTAACGTGACTGTCATAGCTGTAGCACATACTGTATTTACTTATAGTTTAAATAGTGATGCTGCAGGTGTTTTTTGTCTGTCTTGCTCCCCTTGCAGACAACATCATTTGCAGATGCAACCAGCAGTGCAGACCAGCGGGTCATTATCACTGCCCCTACTGTGAAAAAACAATTATACGGAAGATATGTATGGAAACTCACGTGCTTGGATGCCAAAATAAACCTCCTCCCCAGCCGCCGACATTGGCACCACCTTTTATACCATTATCAACAGCACAGCTGTGCATTCCTGCTTCCCAGGGGATTGCAAGACTCCCAGTGCCCCCTTCTCCACCTGCAACATCGGCAGCACCTAACTCAGAGCCTCACCCAACCCTCCTGGATCTGCTGGAGAAGCCTGTGGAGTCCAATGCATCAGTGGTAGATCAAGACCATTGTTACACGCGTCCACTCCCGGTTTCTCTCCACTCCCCTGCAGCTTCACCAGTATCCAGTGATATTCCCTCTGCTGTAAAACCAGAAGCACCCGAGGATTCGGTCGAAGCCGGTGCGGAGTCTCCCGACACAACGAAACTGCCCTCTTACGGTGTCAGAAGTTTAAAGTTGGTGCGGTGCCCTCACTGCTCGCTGCGCCTTTACAAGAAAAACCTGGGTGCCCATATACAGAGGAAGCACGCTGGGCTGAAGGATATTACTGCTGCTTCACATCTAAAAAACGTCTGTGTTGATGAAACACGGGGAATATTTGCTGTCCAAAAAGTTTCTCATGGGTTCTCTGTGCCGATACATGTACAGCGTAAAACGTGGGGAAATCGTCATCAGATAAAGTGTGGGTTGGAGGAGTGTCATAAGTATCAGTTGCTTGCAAAGCAGAGTGGGCTGATTTACAGTCTGTGTGAGCACATTCGATCACTGGATTACTGCAGCAAGATTGCGCACGAGGATTTTCTTAAACCAGAGGCTCTTGAGAAGTTGGTGTCGCTGCATATTGTCGAAGAAGCTATGATGGGAACCTGCATATTTAGGCAAAAAGCAGCGGAGAAAGACCATGTGCCTTTTTCTGTGTTGGTGGATTTGGGAGGTTCCACACATCAACTTTGTCTCTCTGTTCATGAGCCCAAAATCCGCAGTTACTCCTGCTTTGGCAGAGTTATAGTCACTTATAACCTGACAAAACACACCTGGCATTGCCCTTGTACAAACCCGCATAAGTCATGTCCACATAAGAGCGTCGGTAAATGGCACGTATTCGAAACCAGGAAAGATCTCCGACCTGCAGCAACTCCAGAGACCTCTCACTGTTACATTCACCCTGCCACCACAGAGCTGGAGAGAAGTGTGAGATACACTTTTGCAGAGAAGAAAATACTAGCAACCCTTCCTGGAGACGCCACAGCTCCCAGAGCTCTGACAGATTATCCTGTATGTTTGATTCCTACTGAAGAAACATGCAAGCTCTGTCAAGGCCACCCCAGATTAGAAGATGGTTTTCTCATTACAGACAAAGCTACAATCGTCGGCATGAGCGGTTTAAATCACAGTAAGTACATACAGAAAAACATAATTGACAGACCCCACATACTGCTGATTTGATGTCCTAATTTTGTTCGTCTACATATTGTAGACATCTGGACTTACAATAAAAGGTGCCCACAATGCCACATGGACTACCGGTACCAGGAGTGGAGAGATGGTCTCCACAACTTCAATGACCGAGTCATTCTGACTTTAGAGCTTTGCATCTATCTGCGGCATGGCCTACAGGTGTGTGTTTAGCAACTTCAGACTTTTACTTATTACTTATCGTAATTTAAAAAATATGTTAAGGAACAAAACAATTGTAAAGGTACACATTTTTATACTTTTTAATTGTTAAACACATCCACTTAATCATTTAGATTTCTTTTTTTACAGAGTCATGTGTCAGTGTCTAGAATGATCCGTTCTTTGGAGAGTTTTCGTGGCCAAACATTTCCCGCGGTCAGCGTCGTGTTGCAGGCATATTGCCACTTTGAGGCACTGAACAACACAGAGTACAGTTACTCCTGTGTAAACTGTGGCTTTTCCCCTGCTGTTGTCATCATGGACCTCCACAGGAGCCGAGTCTCAAAATTGGAGGGTAGGTTTTGGGCAACTGAGAGGATAAAAAGTTCAAATCTGTGTATTTTATTCAAATTCTCGATGGTTTACGTATTTGTCCTGTTTGTCTGTGAATGTAGCGAGTGAGCTGAAAACACCCCCTGAAGACTTTGATGGACAACACAACACAGAGGACTTCTGGGACTCTGTACATCTGGAAATGATTAGTCGAGGGTTTTTTCCAAGTGAGGACAGAGTTAAATCCTATTGTACGTCTGGATGTCTGTTTATGTGCTAAACATCAAATGTTCGCCACAGAGATCATTCTTAATTCAACAAACTATACCATGCTCCCGTGTATGAAGTAATGCAGACGGTGTCAAAAATATATTGTGCTACAGAACATTGAATGTTATTTGCCAGAAATTACAAACTGTGTACCATGGATCTTAAATTTCATTGATAAAAAAAATATATATATATATTTATGACTTATTAATTTCCAATTTCAATTCCAATTTCCGGCCTTTATTTTAAATAAAATAATTAACACATGAAAATACAGTCTGGTAGCAAATAGTTTACTCCAGTGTATATGGAATACATTGTAGTTGATGTTAACTTTCTTTGCATTGATAATAATGAGTGTGACTTTGTTTTTTAATGTTTTTATGTTGATGTTTTTAATGTAGGCTCCTCAACAAATCCATTTGTGGTTCGTCCATGTTATGAACACTGGGCTCCTTGGATTGGAAGAGAAACCCGCAAATCTGACATTGTCCTCAACACCGAATTCAAAAAGATGCCAACATCTGAGACTGAGGGAGAACTGAGCAGTATAACTGCAGACAGTCTTTATGAGGAGTTGCTTAAACAAAATGTAGGTAAAAGCCTTATTTATTTGGCTTAAGAGTCCTCAATTTATTTTTTTGGCCAGAATAACTTCAAATAACTCAGTTCAAATTCACATTGGGTCTTTATTTTATGATATTAAATTATATTCTGAATTCTTAGCACCGTAAAATACTTACCCTCACAAACAGGGCACAGAAAATGGGGAAAAGAGTTGAGCTTCACTGACAGGAAGACTGACCGTGCCCTCTCCCTGTACATGCCGTGTGTTCTTTTTAAGAGATTTTGCAACAAATAAATTGCTAAGAATAACAGTTGATTCTTGACGTATCCCAGGAAGCAACTCTCCAACAGCTGTGCAAAGGTTGCGGTGTTGAAACCAGTGGATCTCGTGCAGATCTGATCTTCCGGCTGAGAGAGAAACTGAAGAATCAGCAGACCTACGTCAACATCCATCAGTCTATTTGGGGTGCCTCTGGTAAGTTGGAATTAAATGTGACTTTGAAAAGCAGGAGTAAAAGCCGGAACATTTACACGATTTCTTTCCCCTTTACAGGTGGATGGTCTGTAGTTGCATGCCCCCATGGCATTGTTTACAGCCTTAAATTCAACCTGCAGACAGAAAGTCCAAGAGATTTTGCCGACCTTCTTTTGTCATGGAAACATTTCCCAAATGTCTGCCTGTATGACTCTGCACATGGTTTGGCAACACACACGAATGCACGAGTTGTTGACAACCCCCCATTTCATCCACATGAAGGAAAACCAGCGGACCCGACAAAGGAGAACTTGGCTAAAGCCGCTTGTCGAAAACTGAAAGTGTCTCTGCTGTGGCTGAGAGAAAAATCAGAGAATTCAACAGAAAATGGACATCCAGTAACTGGGACAAGCCACCATTATGCACTTCATGACAAACTCCATCAGAGTAACACCAAAGACCCACATGATGCACTGCGAAGGGTTGATGTGATACCTGAACTCCAGGATTGTGTAAAAAGTAAGGCAGTGAAACATCTTTTTGCTGACATGAGAAAAAACAGTTATTTCTTCAACAGCATGGCACCCTCCACACACATGTTCCTGATGAGAAACCTGATCGAACACAGGAACGCTTTTTATAACACACAACTTCTGGAAACCCAGTTCAAGAGAGGTCAGCAACACTGTCTGCCGTAGGCCAGAATGCTATGGATCATTTGGTCATTTTAATAGTTATTAGATCAAAACCTGCATACTGATGCTGAGGATAAGGCTATCTATAGCCTTGCTTATAGCTGGGCACTGTAGTTTTTAACAAATAAAAAACTGTAGGATTATAGTGTAGAACAAATGAATAGGACATTTGTTAGGGACTATGTTCAGCTGCTGATTTGGTACGCAGAGTATTCACCGCAGCAAGTCGGATATGGGATGTAATGAAGGAACATGTCTCACTGGAAATGTTTTGAACAACAATGGAGCTCTATGGCGAAATGGAAAAAGCTGTATTAGCCTTTGACTGCACAGATACTAGTGGGTTTTAGTCTTACCCTTTAATGACACTGGTCTCATTGCAACAGAAATTCTCATACTTTTATTAAAAAATGTTATGTTGTGTTTTAATTGATATTCCACTAAAAGTTTGTCAAAAAAGTATTATACAGTATGGTGGTTCCTTCATTTAGTGTTTTTACAAATAAGTTATTTGCATACACTTGCTTTATTTATTGAGAATTTTTTGTACTGATTTTGGACAATTTTGTCTGCTGCTCACGTCTTTCAGGTCAGAGATTTCGGTTGACCTCTTCGTTAAAATATTTTGCCATAAAAGATTTCAGAAATCACAAATCAGATTTTCATCATCTGATTTAAACATTTCAGGCCTGTTTGGAAGTCTCAGTGTATTCAGATTGCCAGCTGATAGGTTTGGTAAGGAATGATTCTTCCATGTCAATAGTCAGTCATGAAGACTGAATAACCACATCTTAGTCCCATGAAGAAATATCAACCTTTATCTACGCTTGTAGCTCTGTAACAATATTTGTGTGTTCATACATTTTGTACAATAATACATGTATTATATATTTTCAGCCACAGTACAGGATGTACAGTTTGGTCACCATTTGTATTCAAACAAGAACATGCAATATGACTGTTCAAGGCACTCAAGAAATTACACACTTTATCTCTGCATGCATGGATATAATGAATCTACTCTTGAACAATGAGTTTGGCTGCGCAGAAAGTCTCCCCATGGTCATTGGTGGCTCTACAGGTATAAACGTTGGAGTCCTCTGGGCCAACTTTGGCTATGACAAGGGTACAGCGGCCATCTTCCTCGTACTCTATCTGCACTGTGGATGACTCCTCCACTGGCTCTTTACCACGCAGCCACACCACCTCTGGGTCAGGGTATCCTGTCAAGATAGATGGGAGGGGTGAGGACAGGGGCAAATTGTTTTTTGGGGGATAGTTCAAGTCAAGAACTTGAAGGAGGAAGTAGATGAAAGAGGGGGGAGACCCCAGGAACACAGCATGGTTAAACCAGGAAACTAAAATGGTCATAAGATAATAAAAGAATGTGAGTCCAAGTCTCAAGTCACTGCTCTGCAACAAAGCACCCAAAAGAGGAACACAGGTACTGCTTGAGCTCTTGAATGAAGGCGTCAAGATGAGAAGTGTTTACCCGTGAGGTGACATGACAGACGGGCACTGGATCCCTGAGCTACTGTCTGGTCCTCCAGGCTCTGGGTGAACTGGGGCGGCCCCTGCATCTTGCGCTCCAGAGACTGAAGGGCATGCTCTGCCTCTGGGCTCAGGGGTGAGTCTGGAACAGAGAATGGGAGGAAGGAGGAAGTAAATGAAAGAGGGGGGGGGGGACCCCAGGAATACAGCATGGTTGAACCAGGAAACTAAAACGGTGATAAGATAATGAAAGAATGTGTCTAACCTTCTCCAGGGCTGGTAGGAGATCCAGAGCTGTCACTTTTGGACAGCAAAGCCATTCTCTTCAGCGCTAACATGGCCTTACCTGCTTTCTATGTAACAAATAAAAGGTAAATAAAAAAATCATTAAAACAACACCTCAAACTCAAATATTAAAAACATTCAAGTACTGCGCTGACGTGTCACCTTCCACTTCTGCCTGGCTAGAAACCTCTTCATCTTATCCTTGGAAAGATTCTTGGTGGTGACAAGACCTCCAGAGTCAAATGCTGCCATCCAGGGGTGGGCAAGTGCCTCTTGACAGGACATCCTCCGCCTGGGAAACACACAGTGTTACAGAGGTAAAGTGAAGATGGTATCTGGAGGCTGAGCTATCGCTCTATAGGAAATCACCTTGTGTCCTTGTTGAGCAAGGAGCTGATGAAATTTTTGGCCTCTTCTGTAATCTCATCAAAGCTCTCCTCGTCGAACTCCCACTGGGCAGCTGTGACCAAGGCCAGGGTCTCTGCATCGCTGTTACCCTGGAACGGAGACTCACCGCTCAGTCTGAAGCCCAGAGAAAGAGAGACAGCGGCGTCATCACACTGACTGCTTCAACCTACATCCACTAGGTGACATTAAAAGCCATTAAAACATTAAAAACAGCAGAGAGAGTCAATCCATCATTACTATCACCACCATCACAGTCCTATCAGTCTATTGTTTCTCAATGTGGTAATCAGGACTTGCAATTGATCAACAGTCTTTTTCTTGAGAGGTAAAGTGGATTACATCAGTAAGATGTGCATGGGCAACCAGCCGGGCAACCAGTGGAGACTCCAGGAAGATCTGTAGCGGTGCTAACAGGTGGATTTAATTACCTTTGGACGGAGCCAGTCTACGCAGTCTTTGTGCTAAGCTAAGCTAAGCTAAGATAACAGGCTGCTGGCTGTAGCTTCATATTTAGTGTACAGTAAGAAAGTGAATAAGGACCAAGGGCGTAATAGTGTGACTCACAATATGTAGCAGATGACCCCAATGCTCCACATGTCAGTGGCCAAATGCACAGGCTCATAATTGATCACTTCAGGTGCCACAAACTCTGGAGTCCCATGCATCACCTTCAGAGGTGTGTTGTTATCTGTTAAATATAAATCACATCATTTGGAACTGAAACACAGACTAGTACGACAAGGAAATATTGTTTACTTTCACATACCAAGCCTGCTGGCTAATCCGAAGTCAATGATCTTTATGGAGGTGCCACTGGTGTCAGCACACACAATGTTTTCAGGTTTAAGGTCCAGATGGATAATGTTCTGCTGATGCATGTAGGCAATCCCCTCCAGGATCTGCTGCATGTAGCGCACACTGGCAGGCTCTGTGTGCTGAAAGCTGTCATCCACAATACGTTCAAACAGTTCCCCGCCTGCGATACTACAGACAGACAAACCACAGGGGCAGCAAATGGTTATTATGTCTCTTTGTATACAACCAGAATTTGCAGGTGCTGTCAGAATTCAACCACTTTGGGCTTTCATGCCGATACTCACAACTCCATGACCATGACCATCTCAGGCTTGTGATCATATGCTGCGAGGCAACAAACCAGTTTGGGGTGGTGGAGGTAGTTCATCAACTCTATCTCTTTACGGGCAGCGTCCCTCTCCTTGGCGCGTCGGCCTTTGTAGAACTTCCCAGCACACACACGTCCTGTGTCTTTGTGGGTTAGCTTGAACACCAGGCCGAACTTTCCCCTAATGAAGAGACAAGTTTTATTTATTATGAGTAATTATGACAAATTATCAAAATGTATTTGTGTTTAGATGCCCTGTTTAGAGAAGGTTTTGGAACATTATGACAATCAAATTAAATCACTACATTTTTCAGAGCGAAAACACAAAAGGGGGGTTAAAGACTTAAACCCCTAAAGACTTGGCAGGATGACTTCCTGTTTACCCACGCAAATAAAAAGGAAGATTTTGCCTTCAAGCTTTTTTGTTCATCTTAATTGCTGTACATTTTTGGAGAATTGGGTTTTTTCCACGATTGATACTCACATGCCCAGTTTCTCCTTCAAATTGTAGTGATCTGTGACTTTGTTGGTAGAGTCAATAGTGACACAGGTATATGCTTGAGGGGCCTCCTCTTCTTGTGGTTTGCCTAAATCTACACAAAAAGACACAATAGCTATAATATACCATTATACTCATTATATTTGCCGGTATTTTCAAATGTGGTATCAATAACCCATATCACCTCACCTTTCTGCTCCATCTTAACCACTGGTGACTCTGGTCCTGGCTCACTTACTCCCACTGTGTTATAGGCTCTCACTCTGAAACGGTATTCCTGTTGAGGCTGCAGCCCAGAGCACACTCTGTATGAGGTACTCTTACACTGGGCAGTGAGCTCGCTCCAATCCCCAGGCTCAACACGTTCTTGGTTCTTCACCTCAACTACATAACCCAGAACTGCACTGCCACCGTCGTAGCAGGGGCCCGACCAAGACAGTACAAGGCTGGTGGCAGAGACGAGGGAGATCACAGGACTGGAAGCAGGAGGCTGTGGCCTCTCTGGCGGGAGGATGATGAATAAAGTGCTCAGGTAACTGCAAACTTACTTCACATGGTCCTGGCACTGCCAAATGTGTGTTGTCTTACCTATGACAGAAAGGGTGAGTGTGTGTTGTGCTGAGCTCCTGCGGTCCTTCACTACAACAGTGTAGCGACCTGTGAGCTGTGGCTTAGCCTTTGCTATAACCAGCGTACTGCTCAGATCAGTATTTTCCACCCTCAGCTCAGGACCATCCACTATCTGCAGATTTAGAGTTGTAGGAGAGAGGGGGAGACAATTACTTACAAACAGCAGGGACAAATAAAGTTGGGATAGCAGTTGATTTTTTATAAACCAACCTGTTCTTTGTTACTGATCCAACACGACACTACAGGAGGACAGCCGGTAAAAACACACGTCACTCTGGCGGCTTGTCCCAACTTCACCTCGATGTGCTGTGGAGGGTTTTCAAAATGTAATGCAGGACCTGCAAAGACAAAACAAAGCGCGTGTTTTGACTGAGAGCCTGCGCGCTCATTGTAGTATTATCGGACGGGTTAATATCATCCTGGAAGGAAACTTTCCAGGGTGGTGTGTGAGTGTGAGATAAAGACAGAGAAAATGTCTGGTAGGGCGATAGGATTACATGATCTGTGGTTTGTGCAGTACAGTAAGCCTGGAAGTGCATTACTTACCCCATACAAGTACAACAAGTCCTTCTGGAATCAAGTGTTAAACTAGTTAGGCACCTTTGCATATTAAAACATATGACCTGGGGTCCATAATATGTTTCATGTACTCAGAACTATTTACTTTAAATAATGTTACCATGTATTCAATATAATCTCTCACACTGTCAGTATTCAAATGTTATGGCATCAGGATGGTGAATTTGACTTGAGACAATCTGATAAACTTCTGTTTAAATGGCTTTGCTATCTACAGTTTACATTCTTAACAGGCTCCCCCTGTTTGGCCACCACTTATATCTAATTTACATAACAAAAACTGCATGACATATTCTGTGAACTCAACTCACAACAGACATTCAGACCTTATTATGTGAGCTTTCCATGCTTTTTTGTTGTAGCCTACTCCCTAAGGCAAAGTTCCCCAGCACAAAAGCTTAGAGCCTGACAACATTATAGCGCAAACAAATGATAAAAAAGGTGTAGCTCTGGGGCAAAACACAACAGCATCAGAGCAACACACACACACACACTCCAATGGACAAGTTACATTATATTCACAAGCCAAATCAGATGACATAGCAGTGAGCAATGAGAAATGAAAAGGTGAATAGATGATGGAAAGACAGGTACATTGCTTGGTCATTTTGCAGTGATAGCGAGTGAGGAGTGAAGAAAATGATACTTCTGCATTTCTCACCTGTGCTTGAGTTGGACCTTTTCTTTGGGATGACTTCTACAGAGACAGAGAAAGTGCAGGTAGGTTTAAGTAGGGGAGGATAGAGGTGTGGCTCTGCTCTTCTGTTCTAGTGCTATCAGTTTACAGACTCAACAAGTTCTACTGTAATGTGCACTGTCCACTTCCCTACATGGTGTTCCCTTGGGACTGAGAACCTTTAGTGGGTGGATCAAAAAGCTACATTGCTGTGGAAGTCTTGCATAATTCCTGATTGGTGACAACCAATCGCACAAGGACTGGAAATGATGTGTTTCCTATTCATTTAAAAATATAACATGGATATCCGGAAGAGGTACAGAGAGGCCAGGATATGTCCCTGCTGCATCAGAAGAAGCTGCACTGTAAGTCTTTATAAGCAACACATTGAACCCTAAAATTGTCAAAATGGATCAAATCCTTTGTACCTATGTGTGAAATGAATCATTATCCGATTACCTCTTGGAGTTGAGACTGGGCTAAGCGTATCAGAGCCTGTAGGGGAGGTACAAACAGATCCTCTGAACTTCTGTCGTTCGTCTTTGGGAGACTGTGGTGATCTTCCATTCTTCGTAGTGCTCTTGGATGCAGAAGTGGGGATAGTTGAGACACGATTCTGCACACCACAGATAGTTTCAAGGTCTGGATTGGTTTTCAGTCAGAGGAAAAGGAGAAGAGACAACAGAAAATCAGACATGAAACTAACTCCTACTTATTGTGATCAGAGTATCTAACAGAATACATATTCTTTTGAATAAGGGAGCCCTGCATTACTGTGTCACAGTGACTCTCTCACCTCTGACGAACACAGCAGCACAGCAGGATGCCTTCCCTGCGCTGTTTTCTGCCAAGCAGGTGTAGGCACCAGCGTCTTCTGGCAAGCACTCCTTCACCACAAAACTCATCTCCCTGCCGTTGAAAGAAGGATTCCCAAAACGAGCCACTTTACCTGCCCATCGGAGCAAACACACAAACTAGAAACACTCTACTACTGTAATGTGCTAGAAAGGAGTGAAGCGAAGAGAAAGGAAGGGCTGACAATGGTACAGGACAAAAATGAACCCTGTTGTGGATCTGTCATTACACATGTGTGTTGCATGACCAGGCATTGTTCAAACCCACACTTTGGTTTAAATTATACAAAACTTACCAAAGTCTCCAGAAATACAAAATATGTCATTTCCAGTTAAATGAAATGTGTAGAAAAGCAAAATACATCTAGAATGTTTCCAGATGATGTAAAGGTGCAGACATAAAAACAAAGCACACCTCACAAATTGTAAATAACCTGTTTTAAAACCAAACGTGAGACATGCTGCTTCTGCTCATTTAACGTATAACACAATAAACTGGAATTCAGGCACTATTATGTTATGTTTAATTTCAGTGACTGTACTGGGGCCATTGGGTACAAGTAAACATCTGCAGCAGTGTAAATTGTCTCTGCTCACCATTGTGCAACCATGACAGTTTGATTGGCTGACTTCCACTGACCACCCCCCGCAGTGTGATGTCACTTCCTTCGTCCACAGAGCAGTCCCCCAGGGGCTCTATGAAGACGGGTGGATCCAAACATTTACGGGAAGAGCGGTTAAGAAACCCTGGATATGGAGGAGAGTCAGAGTCAGATCCAGAAAATAAGAGCAACACATGCACATCAAGGGTTTAAAGGGAAAGTGTCATCAGTGACTTTTCCCAGATTTTATAGAGGCGCAAACTTCAGGAACTGCATCTATTAAGTCCCTATTTTTCCAAAAGAAAAATCTAGGGGTTCTCATTCAAGCCTTCCCCCTTCATTGCAGTCTTTGGTAAGTATTTAGAATTTAATTCTAATATATGATATACACAGTAAACTGCCATATTGTCACACCAATACTCTGTGGCCTCGTCTCACATGTGAATTAACACCTACTGAAAGTGCTACAGAGTATGTTCCATCCTGTTATCTACAATAACAATTCACACCACTTCATTTCTTATTCTGTTCTTCCTTTTCTTGTCAAAAGTAATTTGAATTCAGGTCACCACTGCCCAGAAAACCACAGCACTGACGTTGATCACGCTGCCTTAATATAAAATACATCGTTCATGGTAACTGGGCTGTGTCCATTTGCCTTTCTTTGTTGTTTGCTCACCCCCTTTTTTTTTTTAAACCTTTCACTTTCTTTGAAGGCAGAGCTGATTGCTTGGAGCATGTGGGTGGGTATTCCCAGAAACTCAACTCCTCCTGATGCAGTAAAGTTCCATGAATCGAAAAGCGCATTATCAGCTCCCCAACCTGACGCTGAGGTGTATCACCAGTACAGTTCATTGCATTAAAAAGCCCTGTCACATGTAGTGCAGCACTTTAACTAAACATTGTGTAAACGTGGGCCAAATCTGATTGTGTGTTGTAATGTCATGTAAAGCCATATACTAGTTATGGTTTAACAAAATGGGTGGTACCATCAACCTTTAGCCAGTGTTTACAATGCTGAACTATTCACTGTAAAGCCCGGCGGGCACTGACTGCAGTTCAGTCAAGCCAACAGCTTTCAGCTGCACGTCTACACACAGACACACTGAGAGGTGGGTTTTTACACCTTTGTCACACCATGACTTTGGCCTTTTAAAAGACATACACAGAAGCTTTTACTGTTCAGTGATGTGAGCCATAACTCAGCTCAACTAAAGCATACAGGTTGCTCTAAAAACCTAAAAAAACAACAAAAAAAATGGTGTTTTAAACAGTTGCTGATATTTTGACATTCAAATGACACTGTATAGGGTCATCATCTGACAATGTGTGATGATGTCTGCTCAATGACAATTTACACAGATAGAATTTAATTAAGCAGATATACTTGACATGTAGACAAATACATTATACCTATTTATAACTAGCTGAAAGATTCAACCTAACTGTGTTGTTCAAATGAACCCTTATAGTTAATATTAGGGCAAACTGAAAAATGAGTGTAAGGGGATGAACAAATCAGATATGTGGACATTCAAATTCAGGTTAAACACAACACTGGATATTTACTTTAAAAGTCAACAAACTTGGAGTGTGTGATCTTAGATTCTCTGGGGAAAAAATAATTTTACCCCAGGAGGAAATTGAAGCAAATTAGTTATAGTTTGTTTTTGCAGAGCACCACTGTTATCAGGAAGCATCACCGTGTTCAGACTTGTCTTTACAGACATTGACAACATGGTACCACTTGAGCTCTTTCCAACACAAAACACACACCTTTTAGATTGTTCATCCCCTCTCTCCTTACCTGCATCAGTGCATTTGGGTTCGGTCCTGGTGTCCACAGGCCCCGGTCCACTCCCTGGTGCGGTCCCTGCACGGGGCGGCTTGATGTGCATCTTGAAGGTTGACACATAACGCTGTTTGCTGCCATCACCATTCATTTCTGTGTCAGAACACCCTGGTCTGTGACTGCAATAAATACTTTACACAGTCACTTCCTAAAGCTGATTATCTAACTTCCTCTTTCTTCACAGCTGTTTGAGGCCTCTGCAGCTTGATGTGTATGTGAAACCAACACTCACAAGTTTCTCAGTGCCTGCTCGGCCGCTGTGGCTCTGCCCTGAACTCCTCGCACTTCTCTGCACATGTTCGAGCCCTTTTGTCTCACCCTCCCCTGATCTGCACTAACTCCACCTACTTCACAAATCTTTCTGGTTTACTTCGACCTCCTCGCTCGCGGCAAGCATCTCCTTATCTCTCCAAAGTCCCTCTGTAGCCGGACCCCCCCACCCACTACTCAAACCAGTGTCTTTATTCTCATGACTAATAGACACAAGCTACACAGAAAGAAAGAAAGGACAGAAAGCGGGAGGTGTGGAGGGGTTCTTATCTACCTACACAGCCAAAGGTCGCATTGTGTACTGTTTGTTGAATGCGCTGCCGGTAATCGATTACCTGTTTGCCCTCTCGCTTATCAATGCTGCAACTGGATTTTGTGACGGCAGCATTGCAAAGGTTCGTTTCACGCCCATGAATTGCAAATATGTGATGGTGAACAACAGGCTGGTAAATTCTATATGGCTTTAAGTCTGAGTGTATATCCCAGCACACACACGGTGGCCGTTTCCGGGTTAACAGCGTCACTTCAACACGTCCTCCGGCTGCCATGGTAACCAGAGATGTCTGCTGTTGTTCTCACGATGAGCATATGTTGTTGAGAGGGTCAACCCGAAAGATCACACATTGGGCATTGTTTATTATGGGGTGCAAGCACGAGGGGTTAAATTATCAACCCGGTGTGATGAGGCGATTATGACATGTCTTCCCACCCCACCCCACTCCCATCCCAGCTCCCTAAATTCCACATCAGTGATCACACAGATTAGCACTGTGAGGGGCTTGTTTTAGTTTCTGTGTGGGGAGAATTCCCAAATCAAACATTTACCAAAGGGCTGAACACAGAGACACCTTTGTAAGGATGTTTTCATGCTGTGCATTTTATGTACATCAGCATAGATTTGTAGTATTTGCCAAATTTGTAAAAACCCATCACTGTTTTGAATTGCAGAAGTTGGGAAGCAGATTTCAGTAAGTGCTGCAGTGAAAGTGGCCCATCCATGTCTCAGCTC
>JAVQJL010079941.1:0-13574 GCA_036024295.1 Nannoperca obscura
ACAGAGCATAGGTTTTATATATATATATATATATATATATATATATATATAAAACATATTTAACATATTAAAAATATATTTAAATGATGTATCTAAACAAACACTGTATAATCCTGTAACTGCCTCTCCCCCTACAGAGAAGACAGTGAAAAGACCAGATTCACAGCTGCTTTCATCGAGATTGAGTCAAGTTTCTCTTTGATGGGAGAATGTAAATGTGTCATTTATACCTGTCTTGTCTTTTATCATGATAAAGCAGTTCATACTCTGGCAAAAGGGGAAAGAGAAATGCAAGCAGTAGCTTCATTCATCGCCTGTCCTGTTTCATTCACACGCTTGTGATTCTCTATCATGCTCCTCTCAGCAGCCATCAAGAGGCCAGCTTGCATTGAAACAAATCTCTCATATTCTGCTTTTTGATTTCATTCTTTCTCCTTGTCGTATCTCCTATTAGCTTATTCATTCTTCACATGTGACTGCCAGCCTGTTAAGGTCATATTAAACCAAAGCAATCCACTTTAAATGGTTATCTACGACGCGCATTAAAAAGCTCTTTGCTGCCCTTTAAATATTGTGATTGGGTTATAGGGGGGTCGCTGTTTCGGAGCGCTGATCGCTCTCCCAGGAGCCTGCTTCAGAATATAAATTGAGTAATATTATAAAGGCGGGCACTCCAGAAGGACTGGGTAATGAATAGGATTCATGATCTAAGGAGGAACAGGAGGTCATGCAATGAAGTGAAATACTCTAATAACTCCAATCCAAACCCACTCAGATGATGATACATTAACTGAGAGACCCTTGTATTCCTGTTTTTTTCTCTCTTGTGTCGAGCTATATGAACATTACATCTATTCTGAGGCACTTGCTGTGAAAAAAAGAAATCTGATCCGGGGGGGTGATAATGGTTATTTAAAGTTCTCGTTTTGACTTTATGTCAAGGCCACCTACAACAGTGCCAGAGGGTCAGATGAAATCTCTGCAAATCTTGTAATCTTCTGGAGAGACATGAATAAAAAAAGAAGCAGATTTGTATTGTATTACTCATGCAATTTCATGATCTTCTGCAAACCTCTCAAGAAATGTAGCAGGCAGATCAGACAACAGATTACTCCCACTGAAGGCCTAAATACAACATATTAAGATTTTAGACGTAATCCCCCTGCGATTATGATTTTTTTTTATTTGCAAGGAATTACATTCATCATCTTACATAGTAAGCTGTGTTTATTTGAGGTGGCCCATGGATAGTTTTGCATGTTATCCCTTCAGATAAAGACAAATCTGGTAGATGCTATCATTGGCCGTATGCCTCTCTGTATCCGACCTTTCTTGCTTGTACCTGGGGATGACTGATTACATGTTATTTAACTGTGCCCAACTGGGATTAACATGAAAGCTTTGCTCCTTAGTCATAACTTATCAAAAAGAGCGATTGCAGCAATACTCAGTGAGTCTATGCACGGCTCAAAATGATATTTTCTTACATAAAACACCAACATTTTGATCCCCCTAGATGACAGATAGTTGTGTTTTCTGTGCAGGATCTTCGTGTGATTTTTAAATTTGTGATTTTCTGTTTCTTTGCCTTTGTGATGCTATCGAAGAGCTGCAAACATTTACTGTTATATCATGCTTTTAAAAGAAACCAGTAGGATTTCTCTCTGTCAGTAGATCTTGATGGAGTGTATAGGAGTGCTGGAATGAGTCGGGCTTCTTGCAATCAGGCACAGGGAAAATGGTTAATTCCACTTGTGATGACACCGGCTCGGCAAGCACAACAGTTTTCAAGTGCTGACACTGACCAGTAATGACTGAACGAATGGATAGAGAATAGAGAAGGTGTGTGTGTGTGTATGTGTATGGAGGGGGGTGGGTGGGGTTTGGGGGGGTGGACAGAGAAGGGCTAAGAAAGGATGAAGGAGTCAGTAAAAGAGACACTAGTAAAGTATGAGAGAAAGAGAAAGAGGGAGTGAGAGAGACACAGCTGCTTCTGCACAATCGCTTTTTAGCATCTACAGTCCCAGGCCAAAATACCATTAATACAAGTGTCAGAGGAGTGAGTGGAATCAGGCACAGCACGATGGCTTTGACTGGCTTGAGAAGAAAATGCCCAGGATCCTTTGGGGACGGGCCTGTCCGAGACTGCCGTCCATTCTTCTGGTCCCTTTTGTGGCGCTGCCTCTCTGTCCATCCTCTTCCTTTTATTTTGTGTGAAGATTAAATTGCACATGATCTCTAATGTCTCTGGCCCTCCGCTTGTCATAGGTCGACGACCTCCATGCGCCTCAGATAATAGATACATCCTCTGTTTGTCTTGTGGTGAAACACTCGTCCGCCACAGTCCAGTAACCCGCCATTGTCACACAGTCTGAAGCAATTAAGTAAAATGGTGGATAAAGCCTTGGTGCGTCCTTTCAATATTTATTACATCCTCTTTGTGAAAAGAGCTATTTAGTCGCTGTATCTAAAATGATCACTAATGCAATTACAAGTGCATTTAGAATACACATTAAGGGTAATCCTCACCCCTTAGAGAGGACCCCAATACTCCAACAACAGGAGATAACAGATGAAAGCTACAAAGGATGTTACATGACTGTGAATAACAAAGAATACATTCGCTATATCTACCATTTGAAGCAAAAATGCATGTGGAGGCTGGTCCGGATCAGCATTTCTTCTTATCTTTAAAGAAGTAATCTGTACTATACATGATTATTTATTTGTTTATCACGGTGTGTGTCTGCACTACACCTTCCGCTCATCACTTGTCCATCAGACAGCATGAGCAGCACTGTGACAACTTTTTCATTAGACTTTGTTTTGCTGATCTTTGAGTTTTCCTACGTGGCGCTTTCTTTTCTTTGTCAGTCCAGACATGCTGGCTGAAACTCTCCTGCTCTTTTGCTCAGTATTTCAAGCAAATCTGAAACACAAGACTTGATATATGTTGCGGGTCAACTGTCAGGAAGTTTGGCTTGTGTGATGAGATAGTAAAGAGTTTGAAATGTTTAAACCTAAGCCTCATGAAAGTAGAGCTCAAAATAGGAGTGGTGATTCAAACAGGAAAGTGCCCTTGTCAACATCAAGCCTTTGGTTACAACAGATGTAGTTAACTAGATAGCCACAAAAGACTTAATTAAAACCCATACAGTACAGTAGATGTGTGCTGTGTTTGTGGAAAAATTAACAAAATGTGATGGGATAAAACTTTTCCATACAACTGGACAACGCATGAGCAAAACATAAGAATCTGTGGCCTTTGCCTTGATCACAGTTGAGGTGATACAGCTACTGTAAGTTTAATGTGAGCAAAGTTTTCTTCACCAAAAGATGAACACAACAGTGTGGTTGTACTCTGGATGGTAAAATCACAGGGGCAAGAGGAAGTTGGGTTTTGGTATGAAAGCTTGTGGGCATGTAAACAGTGAATGCTGTCATCAACCTCTCAGCAGTTCAAAATAGTTGTCTCCATACATGTATGTTTATGAGATGCCGTGTTGGGCAGTAATGCAATGCTTAGTAACGTGTTACATTACAGTTACTGATATTCAGTTTGTTTGCTTTGTTACTTGGAGTTTGATATATGATTGATTTTATTTTGTTCTCCCTGATTAGCAGAAACTGGTCTGGTACATTTTAGCTTGGCACAAAAGTTGTAGGCTAGCTAGCTTGCTAGCTTCTGTCAAAAGAAGACAACTGCGACTCAGATGTCTCATTTAAATGTTGCGTGTTGGCTTGCTGTTGTTAGTCACCAGTAAACCTACATTTAAAGCTAATGTAGCTAATAGAAAAAGTAACGTAAATACTTTTTCAGTTGATAATAAGTAATTGATAATATATTTCGAGTAATGTGCCAAACACTGTTGATAAGGATGCCCATGTTGATGTGTTTTGTGTAATTTTGCACAACACACTGATATTTACAACAGCTCTCATAAAAGCTTTCATGAACTGGTCATATCATAGGCTGGATAAAGTGTTTGAAATAAAGTGTCGCAAAAGAAACATCAATCTGCTGGAGACTGTGACTTTGAGGCCACTTAGTAGACTACAAGTTGGCATTTCAAAAAGGCAAGGTTACATTGGAAGACATATTCCATCATCCAGCACTGAAACATTGACTCCTGTATGTCTGTAGCCCAGACAAAGTCTCTGAAACCTACTTCCCTCTGTGAGAACCAGTCTGCTGACAGCTTGGAGCCAGTCCCTCTGTAGCCCCCCCACCTCCCCCAACCCCCCACAGCTTTCTCTTTGCTCTCTCTCCCTTCCCCTCTCTCTTAATTGACTTCCCAGTTTGATAACACATGCCTGTCTGATTGGAGCCGGGCTGTCTCGGTGATGCTCAGAGGAACGTGGCTCTTCAATAGCAGATCAATTAGTCTATTAAGATAACCAGGGACATAGGTCCTCTTCCCTGGCTCCTATTTGAAAAGGGTCCATTGTAGTCACTGTTCTTCTTCAAAAAAAATCCACTTTATTAGACTTGACCTGTATCTGCATATAGTAATAGATCACTGAAATATTATAATTAGCCATCTTAAATATTTTGTTATGTACTGTAAATGTTTCTATTATTATCAAGATGAAATGAAGAAATATCCGGGCTTAGGGATTACGTTTTACCTTTTTAATTGGTATATATGTCCCCAATCGTGCATAAATGCTTTGTGATACAGACAGATGGCAGGTCTCTAGTTATTTTGTATGCGAGTGTTTCATCTTGAGCCATGCCAGGTGGCTTGAATATTCATTTCATTTTGATAATTCCACAGATTACTTCAAGCAATCTTAAAGCTTCACCCGGCAAGATTTATATGTACAAATACCTCTTGTCTTATCAGCCTGAATCACAAAGTGGGGTTAGGAACTGAGCGGAGTCTCCCTGAAGATTCACTCAATTTGCCCAAATGTCATAATGATCACTGCCATGTAATGCTTCTTGCATACAAAGTTGCACTTTGCTGCTGATAATTATTAAAATATGTATGTCGTATCAAAACCAACAGACTGTTGACACAGTGTTCAGAGTTGCTGAAGGACACCTGACAGAGGAAACGTGAGTTTTCCTCTTCCCAGTGTTACGTGCAGAGCTCCATGCAATAACCAGACCAAATAACAGATCAACTGACACCACATCATTACATCAGCTCCACAGATCTGGTTTCCCACCTCTTCCCATTGAGGTATATCCAGCAATTGTGTCCTTTCGTAAGCAACTTTTATAGAGGCTCACGGAAAAGCCTCCAAGCCCAGAGGTCAGGGGCCAATGTGCTGATGGATTATGGGGTTTCACCATGCCTGGTGCTGCTGACAGGCTTTAGTGGTTGGGAGGATGAGCTTGTAACCCTTTATATAATTATTGTATTAAGGCCAGTGTGCCCCTGCCTTGCTGGCACTTGTCCTCGGATCAATGTGGAGATAATTTCAGAAATGAATAGTTAGTATCGATCAGCCCCCTTAGTGATGGCTTATCAGCCTCTCTGACAGGTCGCTGTAGATTATTGTGCCATTGTCATTTATGGCCTCTGTCATAGAATTTGTATTTTTTTGAAGCAGGCCTGGTTCAAACAAAGACAATTCAATTTGTAATGGATTTCGTTCAGTTTTTTCTCTCCCACCTCTTCTCCACTCTGTGGTACACAATAAGCAATAAATCACAATCATTTGTGTTTTTATCTCCTCCTCTCCTCTGTTGTTCGTTCGACACCCCAGCGTTGGGCTGGTCTCTGAGGACTAGGGGAGGAAGGAGGAAGAGGAGGACGAGCGTCAGCACTTGAACTCTGGCTGAGGGATTGAGTGAGCTTTGGTTCAGACAAACCAATGACCTTCAGGCCTGGTGTTGGTAGAGGAGGTAACTTAGTGTTTTTCTTATTTAGGGCTCTTTGTGTGGCCTTAATAACAAGTCAGGAATGGGAACATCACTTTGTGAGCTCCCTCAATTCATTGTGCATTTTTTAATAAAATAAATTAAGTACATTTCACATACTAGACCTAAAGATATGGTTGGAATGGTGCCCAGAGCATGCAAACTAGTGTACCATTTAGTTGCAGCTCTGACGTAGGTGTGTTTGTGTGTTTATTCATCCGGTAGCCTCTTTGTTTGAGCAAGGCGAGCACCCCGGTGTCATGTTTGTACTTTCCCCTCTTGCCTTCTAAACTGTGAATGACAAGATGTATCCATCAGAGGGCTGGAGCTTGATTTCAATAGCAGCTCAAGGGGAATCATTCAGAGAAATGTAATTTACTCACTATTGGTCAGTTTGACCCATGACCTCATTCACTTGACACGGTTACCATGGAAACCATTGAAAAAGAACAAGAAGAGAGTCAGATAGCATCATTTCAGCTGCTCATCCAATACTCACAGTCGGACAAACAAAGAAGCCTTGGTGACAGAAAAAGGTAACAAATAAACCAGAACAAACTGGATTTACACCACATCCAAGATGCGGGGGTTCGTTAGACTGAGTGGTCTTGATCATTACATAATTATATCAACACTGCTATTTGTCATAACTGTCAAACACAGTCATTTCACGCTACTGACAGATTAATTACACCCAATTATTTCAGAAGTGTTCTGATACTAATTAGTCATACAGTTACACAGAGCTAATAGCTCAGGGATCAAAGAAAACAAATGACTATCATACATCATTTCAATTAACCAGCATGATGGATTAATTAACACTGTGTCATTTTAATGCCCTGGGTGGTCGGATATGATGAGGGATGATCAGAGGAGGATTTTCAGTTCAGTAATGGGGGTAAATCCAAGAGCATGCATTTGTTTTGTAAACAGTTGCTGGTCAAAATATGAATCGCATAAAAATGCCCTCAGTGGTTGAAATGTAAGAAATAAATGTATCTGTATCCTTTTCTCCCATGTCACAATTTTTATTTCCATATTTATTTATCTTTACACTAATTAGACGAGAAGTCCATGTCATGAGAAGATATGATGCAATTGTATCATAGCTGTGTGGTATGGGAACACCTCAGTACAAGACAGGGAACATCTGGACAAAATAGTGCAATCTGCATAAAGAAATCATAGGCCATGAGCGAAAATGTCTGAAATGTTTTAGAAGCAAGGCTTTTGGAATGTTTAGCTCTAAAATCACCAATGTGCTGTTATTATCTCCTAGAAAGGTTTGTTTATATACAGCTAATTTGCAACAGCTGATGTTCTGAAGGTAACGTTATGCTACCTGGGTTACGTTTTCTATTAACATAATGAGGAAATTGTATTATTTAACGTATCTGGCAAGTCGCAAAACGGTTGTAACTGAATGTATCTAATTTGTTTTCTGCTTAAATATTTGATCTTGCAATACAGTACCTGTATGAAGTGACTATAGCACGATTAAACTGTTTATGGTTATGTTTTGCCAGTGGCAGCACTTGGTCAGAGTTAGAGATGGATCATGGTCTTGGTTTAATACAGAAAAAGTCAGCAGTGACTTAAATCACGAAACTCAATGTGATTATTAACATTTTCAGAGTCCATAAAAATATTAAAGCCATCCTTTTCTCAAGAATGTGTTTTACTTCACTTGAATGCAGAGTTTCACATTCACCAAGATTCTCTGTACTCACCTTAAATCTCAGTTTTCATTCTTTATCTGCTTTTTTATATTTTGTTGGACTAATTTTCTGAAATTTTTGGGATTATTTTGTGTTGAATTATTGTACTGATGGAGCTGATGTGGGCCTCCAAACCTCTAAAAAGTGCTAATATATTGTAGGTGCAAAAACAATGACATTATCTTACAACAGCACCTCTACAGTGTGTTCCACTTTCAGATAATATCGTCTCTCATGTGGGACTGACCAATATTCTCATTTGTGCCTTTTTAACAAAAACAGCAGAAGCGGGATTAGCTTGTCGATGACAGTTTAGGTCAGCGCTGACCAGCTCTTTGAGGGAGACTCTCCATCAGTCTGTGCAGCTGAACATTCATCATCAGAAGACAGGACACAGGCCTTTTACTTGTCATTGAGCCTGCCAGCTGGATTTTTCTGAGCTCAGGCCTTTTTACTGAAACCAGTTTAAAAAAAGCCAAAATGCTAGATGCTGCACATTTTTGACAGACGTGTCTATATTCCATCCGAACTTAACGGTCCATAGAGAGGATTGAATTTAGGATCCATAGCTTTAAATCTTTCCTGCTGCATTGGAACCTCAGGGAAGCCCCATCTCTCCTTTAGCTTCTTCTCATGCCTTGTTGACCCACAGCGATTAGACAATATATGTAAATTGTTGACCTTACTAATGAAACTTTGACATTGATTTCTACATAGGCCATCATTGTGTTTTACTGTAGAGCCTGATGTGGCAGCTCTCATCCAGCGTTTGAAGCTGCAGGCAACAGTTTTCCACCGCCTAATCCAACTCAATATGGCAGACACACTCACTCTTCATTTAAACAAACAAAAGCAGCACATAATGATCAGTCCTGCCATTATGGTCGATTGATTTGATCTGGTCCAGGGCGTTGTGGATTTATTTTCTTTTATGCCCATATAGATGTGTGTCACAGCCTCAATATGCATCACAAGTAATGTGTGTATGTGTGCGTCAGTCCCTATCCAAACAAATGGAGGCGGGTCAGGCCATAGAGCCTGGAGCACTGCTCGTCCTTTAATTGCCATTTACATACTGGCACAATCATTAATTTCTAATTCCCCTATTATTTGTCACCCCCCTCATCCCTCCCCTCTGTCTGATGCTTGTGTCAATGACAGGGCTTGTCAGTGTCATCAGACTACAGGAAGTCTCACAGACAGCTCTCCATCTCCCTCAGGTAACTCGTGTTTATCGTTTTTTTTTTTTTAAATGGAGGCTCACTGCAAAGTCAGTATTCATTCTGTTAAATTGTATCGCTTGTCAAGTAGTGATAAATAATGAGTATATATATATATAATAATTATATAATTGCCTTAACATTTTTAATCGCGTTAATATTTCCAGATTAATCTCAAGCGTTAACGTTGACAGCCCACGTTATAATATTATTTATATATATATTGTCTTATTGATTAATTAATTAATATCAATGCATTATGGTGTAAGCAGTATTTTAATATTTGAGTTGGTGGAGGTGGAGTTAATTTTAAGCATAAATGGTTGTGTAGTTTAATCTTAATGCAACATATTTTACAAGTTTATAAAATCTTATAAATGCAAAGTAACAAGCAGCTATAGCTATAGTATAAAAATAGACTGGAGAGCAACCTCTTTAGTAAAGGGCCATTTACTGTAATCAAAGCACAGGACATATACCAACACATTGTAAAAGTGTGTAGTGTAACATCTGTCTGAGCTTAAATTTCATGTCCAGCAGTTATAATTACATTGTGGCAATCAAGTGACACTTTGAAAATGCATAAACATCAAAATGCTTCTTGTTTATGATGAAGTTGGGGCCACTGAAAAGAATTTCACCACTTAACTTTCAGTAACAGGGGATTATTGAGCTTTATGATGCAGCCAGTAAAATATCAATAGTACTGGATGGGGCTGTTTGGGGTTTTTGCACACTGCTCTTTTGTTTGGTTGTAAATGAGCTGCATCAAATTCAATGACCACAGAAGCCATTTACAATGGACACATTGGATGAGATCCGTGATGCAAACATACACAGTTTGAGCACAAAAGCAGAAGATGCAACACTGGCTGAGGCACTGAAAAGAAAAAGACAGTGAAGTAATTCATCTATCATTGGTGATTATCAAATGTAGTTCAACAAAATGATGATTATTTTTTGTACATGTGAAAGTTGTTTTATCCAAACCCAAAGCGCCCCGTTCAAGCTGAGTCTCTGCAGAGATTGTGACCTTCTTGTATAGATTTTACTAAGCCAGGTAAGTGCTTTGCATGTAGACATTCTCTATTGGACCTGTCGCTGGCATCAGAAGCCCAGTAGTTGCAATTACTCCGCTGATCATCGCCACAAGCCAGATAATAATTAGAGGCTGACAAAATTCAGGGCCAGGTTGGAGAGCTATTGATTTCCCAATGTTCCCTCTTTGGAAGGATCAAGAAAATAAGACATGAAATTTACTGTCTTCATAAAAGTTTTAGTAAATCAGGCCATTTGAAAGGCCTATCGACAGTTTTTTCATTACCATACATAGTGTTCTCTAAAGCGTTTTTGATTATTAGCAATAAGAGAGCAGCTTTCTCCTTTGTGTCTTTCATGCACCAATAAATAATGGCTCCTTTGGAATATTTGGAGGTAATTTTAATCACCCAGTCGCACATATAACCTCAGCGGGGTCATAACAGGATTACTTTCCAATTTAGTGTTGACAAAGACTGCCTTGAGCTTTCAGCTGAGAAATGCACATTATGAAGGTGTGCAAAGAGGTACGCACAGAAAAACAAATGCAAAGACGCATTGCTATGGGCGAGAAAAAAGAATACATGATTATGCTCTGTAACCTTTTCCCCTGACAAAATTTTATCGGATATCTGTTTCAAGCGTCAAAGAGTGCTGCAGAAGTTCTCCAAAGAAATTATCTGTAGGTAAAGGAAGGCACTGAATGAGAGAATTGGAATTGACAGAGACATGAGGAGCAGGCTGACACAAAAACGCTGGCGTTCTGTATGCACGCAGACAAAGTCAAATGCAGTTGCGTTTGAGTTGCTGTGCGCGTGTGAGATGTGCAGGCTGAAGCCCAGGGGGTCATTTCCCTTCCGCGATGGACAGACTATTAACTTTTTGATTGGCAGCAGGGCTGACGCTGCCTGTTCATCATTGAGCCCTGTCGATTCCTCAGCATCTGGAAACAACACATAAATTCAAAGGCCCGAGTATGAACAGCGCATCTCAGCATCTTGTGAAAGGGCTGCATCACATGGCCATAAAGAAAAACAGCAGCATTTCACTGACGCTGATTTCCTCGCTGGCAAAAAGTCACAGAAAATAAATGACTTGGAACACTCTGCAGTAGAGAGGACGCTGAGTGCTGTCAGCCTTTCTCAAACTAGCTTTGGTGTATATATATGTTTTGCTTTATTTCTCCCCCTATCTGCTGTTGACAGTGAAACGAAATCTCACCCGGCTGGATGCAATGATTTCAGCAATTGCTTAAGAAAAATGGCGACGCCTGGCTTACAGTGGAATATTTAAGTGATAGAACTTTCCAAACTTCAGCCCTCACTTTAATTACTTGTTAGTCTTTTTATAGGGGAAGAAAATATGGCTGTCAGGGTTTATGGGGGCAAGAAAAAAAAGGGCTGACCTGTTTTATCTGCCCTTGCACACGCATCAGTGTAATGATGACAAAACGGGATGTTAACTAATGATTAGTAGAAATGGTTGCAGTTAATTAGTTGGTCCTTCGTTTATCGTTCCATTTGCACATTTTGGGGAGCAATCGTTATTAATTAGGGCCATCATGCCGAAAGGGGTGAGGTGGAACCCTACAGCCAAGTTAATCAGGCTGCAATGAAAGCTCCATTATCCTGCTCCGTCCCGTTGGCCTGTGATCTATTAGCATTATCTAAAAGCTGCAACGGGATCAACGACAAGGCTGAAAGAAGAAAAAAAATCAAAGGGACATAAACAGGGTGGCTTTGATCGGCCCAGTTCTTGGGTCACTGGTTATATGGGAGAATCTCACATGATATTGTGTGGCTTTTTGTGTCATTGCATAAATCCAAGCTGTTGGTATTGAGTGTACTGGAAGTGGTGTTTAGTATGTGTGACTGTGGATCTGTCTGCACGGGCGGTGGAGCTGTCTCGATGCAGCGCGGTCTGAATGGCCCAGGATACCGTTTGTAGGTGAAGTTGAGGGTAAAACAGCCACTTTGGTTAAGGAAGTTCTTAATAGTGTGCAGTCTGTTGTCAGCAGAATGGCAACACAACAAAAGAAATAACCTTCTTCTGGAGGAATTTAATCTAGCATACAAACCCTTAATGTTGGCAATATTCCATATTTACAAAAGCACACCAAGATAAACTAGCACACTAATTGTGCACTAATCCGTGGCTGAAAATAGTCCCAGGGTCAGTCACAGGGTAGGAAAGTCAAAAAGTACTAGACAGACTGACACAATGTTGGTTTTGGTCTTTTACTGGATTTGTTGACAATAACAAAGCTATAGAATAATGCCAGCCCTATCATTTAGAGTAATTTGTTCTTGAAATTTTTTTAAAGATTCTCTTTTATTCAAGATCAAGAGAGGAATGCTCTTTGTCATGTCATTGTTTCTTGGTTTAAAATACAACTACAATTATAGAAGGTAACATTTGAAGAATATTGAAAAAAGATCATCCTACTGGCTTTTATAAATGTACAGAATACTAGAAATAACTAATAAATCGCAATAGGCATTGAATCCTAGAGAACATTTGCACGGAGCAAAACAAGCACATCATGCTATTATAGCTGTTATCTTCCTCTTTTTTCCCACCACATGTACTGTATAATCTCTGCACCACTGCATCAAATGAAATTACAGGAACTAATCACATTCTCCTTTCAAAGTAATTACCGTAAAAGACATATTAACTCTCTGTATTATTGAGCTGCTAAACCTGCAGGTTTGCAGGGATATGAGTAAATGCAAATGTACTCAAATTCCAGCAACACTGTGAGCAGATTATGCTTGAGACTTAGTAGCATGAAATACCAGGCGCATTCATCACGAATAACTAGGGACTGGGCACCAAAGTGTAAAGGAGGAAATCAATGCATTTTCCCAGCTTACTTCATGCAAATGAGCTCTGAAGGAAACTGATATGGTTAAGGCAAGGTTACAGAAAGAAAGAGAGAAAGGCCAGTGTCCCCGAGAAATCAATAGAATAAACTTGAGAAATGATTTAGATAGAGCAGATATGAACATTGAAATAAACAAATAACCTTAAAGGAAATCAATCACATAATTTAAAGAGTAAACGGCTTGAACCAGGGTGATCTCCCTCATGGGTTAGACAAATGGAGGATTTTTAATTTCATCATTGATATTATGCCAGACTTGGAGATTTTGCAGATGGTTGCAACCAGGAGGAGGGGAGAAAAATCAATTGGGTCTAGTACTGTGGTCTTAAGAGATGTTAGATATTTACAGCATGGAGGTATGGAGCCTTGTATAAATTTACATTTTAAGAGATAAAAGACCTCTGTATTTTATCTTGTTATTGATAATAGAAACTGTCGACTTTTATCCTGTCCCATCTCAGGGAAGCCTAGCTGTCTGCTGAACGTGTTTGTGTATGTGACCGAGACAGGGGATGAAAGTGCGTTTGTGTGCATGAGAGGGAGAGGCAGAGAATACGAGAGACAGAGCAGTGGTCTGAGGCAATTTCAACCCTTTATTTTCTTGATACACAAAAGGCAGGCTTTGTGTGCCGTTGTTTTTTTTTTCTTCCTCCCGCTACCACGTCAAGGCAATCGAGGTGGCATAATTGCATCACAGGTCCAGAAATATAGGGTTGCAATTTAGAAGGAGGATGAGAAAAAGAGGAAGAAGAGGAGAATGAGAAGAGAGAGAGAGAGAGTGTGTGTGTGCATGTGTGTGTGTGTGTGTGTGTGTGTGTGTGTGTGTGTGTGTGTGT
>JAVQJL010079950.1:0-16377 GCA_036024295.1 Nannoperca obscura
TCATGGTGGGAACGTTGGGTCTTTGTGTGTGTGGAAGTTGGTCTCGACCGGCTCCATGTGATTGAGTGCCCTGAGATAACTTTGTTATGATATGGCGCTATATAAATACAATTGAATTGAATAGACCGGCAAAAACATTTTGTTGGGTCAGCTTTGTGTTGACCAAAATCTATTTATGGATATTATTGTAATTTTGCAAGTGTTTGATTGATTCATCAATAAATAATGAGAACTTACTGCATAAGTAGCAGATGTACATGAACAACCTTAGAATAACCTCGTGATCCTCTCAGATCTTTCTTGAGGTTGTTAATTTTAGTTTCTTGTGGTTGTTAGTTTTAGTTTGGCTATTCTATTTACAAGAAAGCATTGTACACAAGACTGTGCCAGACTGGATAACCCAGCAGGCAAAGCGGACAACCCAGAACCGTAGGGGCTTGTTTTTATTTGGTTATTTGATTAATTACAAATATATTAGGGAATTTTCACCACTAAAGTGTAATATCAACTAAGCAAGGTCTTGCATTATTACCATTCACTGTGGCCCTGTATTTTAGAGGGGTCCCTGTGTCAAAATCAAATATTTGTCCCAGGGCCCTCTAACAGGTTGTCCCAGACATGCTCCTGCAGAAATACCAGACTACCTGACTTATATTACAATTATAAATAATTATCAGATAAAATATTTAACTCTACATGCCACAGGTTCACCACTAGTCAAGTGGTTTTGGGAATTTGATTATTTCCAAATGTGTTAGACTTTTCACTACTAAAATAAAATGTTGTGCTCACATGTTACATATTCCTAAATAAAGACGTGCTTTATCAAATGACCAAAGTATCATTCCAGCATAGGACTACTGGTTGTACTGGGCTTAATGGCAACATGGGAGTGACCGGGTACAAAGGCTTTGCACAGAGGGCAGTAAGTGGAGGCTCAGCAGGGCCCCACAGCCCCCTAACAGGTTAATCCTGCCCTGGAACTATGAGGCAACCAAAGCATCAGTAACTGACTGGAAACAGAGATTTGTTTTGTAAGTCATATTGACATGTGTTTTTTTTAAATCAGTGATCATGTCTTTAATTTTTGACACATTCACCCGGAGATAAAACATATTAAATATGATCAATAACTGGTCCATGTTGAGACTCTTGAGACAAGAAATTTCAACTCCTGTTGGTTATAATATTTGTTTCTGCAATCATTTGTGTACAAGATAAATGAACACACTCCTGCATGGTGAGAGCCTCACCCTATGGAGGAAAAACATATACTGACTGGAAGTTACTCTCAATGTATAACATGCCTTCTGGTGTTTGGACTATAACATTTGACTTATTTGGCTGAATATCCTGAAAAATGTGTTTAGGTTTTAACAACTGACATGTTTCAGTTGCTGCATACAGTTACTTGCACCTTACTTTTACTAACCAAATATTGTTTCTTTCATTAAAGCTGACAGAAAAGCTGCTAAATGTTTCCCTGTGTTTATCAGCTAGTCGCTAACTATCTGTCTGCTGTTTGGTATCGAAATGGTAGTGGGCAGGATAATGAGAGCAGATCCAGCCGATACTGCTGCAAGAGAAGCTCCAGAGGATGCAGGTAGACACCTCCATAACCTCCTGGATCATTGACCACCTGACAGAGACCACAGTTTGTATGGCTGAGGGGATGTGTGTCTGAGCAGGTGGTTAGCAGCCTAGGAGCACCGTTAAGTGATTTTATTCAAGTAACGTTAGCTAATGCAACGCTAACTTACTAACTTACTATCAGTCAACTAACACACATAACCACATAACATTATGTGGTAAATTCAATAGTGGAGTAGCCTGGTGCTGTTATCTGTGGTCAACACAATCAGATTAAAACTGACATGGCATCTGTTTCCTATGTTTCTCCAAAGTTACAGCAAGTAGAGTGGGTAGAGGGTAAAGGGGATATGACGCCATTGACAGGCGACCGAATGAAACGCACCATTGCATTAAAAATATTTTGGATTTCTCTGGGTTTGAACATTGTTGGAAACATATGGGATAATGTGAAGAACACAACTAATTAAAAATATATAACATATGTGTAGTTGTTTTTCGACATATAAATGCAGAAATGGTCGTCCACCCATGGCCATATATGTGTTCTCCCATCTTCCTCCTTTGATCATTGATTCTACAAATAAACAGACAGCTTCTTCAACCCATTTGAGGTATAAATAGGCAGACTGAAAGCCAAATTAAAGGGTCTAAAAATATATACTAAATATCACTGAAGTCCTGACACAAGTACATGTCTCAGATTGTTTGGATCCCTAACAAACATCCAGAGAAATGTTTCATTCATTAGTGTGACAGTAACTAGGGAAAAGTGTTTGTAAAAGACTATGTGACCTGATTTGAGGGGTATTCTTCACTAATTATTTGAAACTTCACCTGGGAATATTTCCTATACAGCGAGGTCACTTATTACAGCGTAGTTCTACTTTTTTCAGCTAATTGTGGTGTCATTTACTCTGCGGAATTAGCGCGAACTATTACACGTCCCGAGGGAGATGATGTGTATCAATTAAACCTGGTTATTGTTTCATGCCAGAAACAATTCTGTCTCCATCTCTACAATGTACAGGCTGCATTAGAGCCAGCAAAAACTGTTCAAAACTCAAAGGAAAGGAAGGAAGAGGAGGAGATGAAAGGTGAGGAAGATATTTGACTTTAGATGAATCATTTTCCAAGCAAATCATTTATGATGATTTTTACAACAACTGTCAAAAAAAATTTATTATACATCTGAGCTTTACCTACCTACATATTTAACAAACAGTGACTACGGACCGGAAACCACAGGAACAAACTATTGTAATTAGCAATCATCACAGCACAACCTTAACTGATTTCTTCTCAAAACATTTTAGTTATGTAACAAACGTCATCTGAAAAGATTGTTATTATATTAACATCAACATCATCTTACCTTAGGAGGAGCAGTATATAGGGTTGTCGTTGGAACAAACTGATTGACAAAGTCATGAAAAAATTTGAATGATGGAATAAAACACCAAAAGTATACCTCAGGGGTCTGCGGGGACCCCAGTCGGTAGGATCAGGGCTGTAACTGTGTCACAGGGCTAACAGTGTTATTATGGGAGGACCATTTTCTAATTTGTCCTCTTAGTCTCCCTCCCTCCCTCCCTCTTGTCTCTCTTCCCTTGTTTTTCATTTACAGAAGGTGCAGGAGAGCACTCGTGTCCACACACTCGGCGCGCTTCACGTTAGAGTTTCATCTTCCAGTCTGTTCTCCTGATCCCAGTAAAACTCCTGCACCTCTTACCCTGCCACGCTGCTGCTTCAGGCCTGACAGGTTCCAATTACAACACTGAAGCGTTCCGCAGCAAGAACCAAAGAACAGACACTGGTCTACGCAGGTATGTGACCTCTCTTTTTGTTCTGCTTAAAAATGGATGGGAGAACTAGTTGTTTTAATTACAGTGGGTGTTAGATAAGAAGGTGACAATGTTTACCTGTAGATAAGAAGTGGGTTAATCGCATTTCTTTGGTCGACTCTTCCAATAGAAAGGATATATGGATATATGGATGTATGAAGAAGACATAAAACATGATCAGTTCACATAATCACAAAAAGAAGATGCAGGTAGTTCTGGTTTAATTTGCCCTCCTCCAGTACAGTGGATGTAACTGGATGTAAATGTAAATGTCATTTCATTTGCAGCGCACACAACATTGAAAAACTAAATTGTGAAAATCTCTGATGCAAATATTTCATAACCAAATAAAATTATTAGTATAGCTAGAAACCACAAGAGGTAAGAGAGAACATCTGTTTTTATTGGACCCTATTGTACATTAATGAAGGACCGAGACCTCTGGTGACTTTATAATGTTTTGTTCCTAGGGTCCCTGTAATGATTTACTTGAGATTGAATGTCTCAATTTTGGTTTCATATAAAAGGCTGTTGCACATGCATTTAAGTGTGAAAATCTCAGCAACTCACTTGCATATTAATTATTCAAGTCTGTATTAAAACAATGCTCAGATGCTCATTCGCTCTTTGCGCTTCTCTGGACAGTGTTTCCTGCTGAGCTATGGCGAAGGGAAGTCAAATGGGCTCCACTCCACATATCTTTAAGCTGCTCTATCTGTGAATTTGCGTCATGTGGACGACTACGTGTCTCATCTTTACCTTTCTTGATCATGCAAAGTAAACAATGAAATGTATCTGACCTTGCCAGTTTCTTAGTGAGCCTCTCAGGAAAGTCAAACATAAATAATTTTCTTCGTCTATCTTTATTACACACAAAGACGGGAGCAGAAATAAGATGGTGAGAGGGAAGATTAGAAAAACATTTTGAGTTCATCATCTGGTTTGAAGTCAGTCCAAGCAAACACACTCCACACACACACACACACACACAGTCTCAGCTGCCTAAAGCTAACGTCTGTATTATTAACTGCAATGGCCAACAGTGTCAAATAAACACAGACTGAAAAAAAGACTCCAGTAGTCAAAATTGTGGGAACATTCAGGCCACATTCAGACTGACATTACACAAAGCGCACAACTTTAAGCATTTCTGGTTTAACTGAGACAGGAAGTTTCATTCCAATGCAGGGGGAATGAAGTACAGTAAAGGTCATCAGATCATGGATACATTGGATTTTTCCAAACTCTGACATCACCAGATTATTTTGCAAATGCGAATAAGGACTGGACTGTCAGTACAAAGTGTTGTAGGAAGTGAAGGACAGGAGGCTTAATTTAGACAAAAGTAAACAAGTTTAACTTGTCCTCAGCTAGAAGTTTTATTATACTTGTGATGTTAATGATGATTATACTGAAACATGCCTTTTTTCCCAAATGTGTCATTATTGGTTGGGCTTTGGCGCTCATGACATTTGTTATTGTTGGATGATTTCATGAAGACCAAGCTTTGCATTTTGAGAAAGGGAAAAGTGAAATACTGCCACCAGTGCTTGGCATGATTTTACCAGGTAAGGTAAGACTACACACGTTTTATCTGCACTAATAGACACCTGTTGGTTTACTACAGCAGGATGCAGCGTATTAGGGAAAGCATTCACATACGCACCATGAAGGCAAAGAGAAAAGTGGAGGAGATCTCCAAAGAGGACGTCCAGGCTTTCCTCAAGAAAAATGCCTTTGTGCTCTTTACCGTTGGGGCAGTTATTGTAGGTGCGTATGCCTCTGCAAGCTCAATGGAAATGTCTCAGATGTCTTTCCATCATAGTGTTATCAATGCAATGGAGACACATGTACATTTAATACATATAATTCTCTCTGCAGGAATCGTTCTGGGATTCGCGCTGCGACCGTATAAGATGACCTATCGAGAAGTGAAGTACTTCTCTTTCCCTGGAGAGCTACTAATGAGAATGCTCCAGATGCTTGTTCTCCCCTTACTGGTCTCCAGTCTAATAACAGGTACAACACATTCACACATAATGATGGAGGACTATAATATGAACATGATGTATATATGATCTTTCACAGGTGTTAGTGTGTAAACAGGTCAACCTCAAGAGACCTCCTGGCAGGTCAGCAATAGAGAGGAATTTTCTTCTTTTTTTTATTTTTACATGGTCTCTGTGAATAAATACTTTGTTCTGATTGGCTAAAGGAATATGTGTGAAGGAGTGACTATCTACAGTTAGTAGTTAGTTGTGCAGCATCTAGTCCTTCCTACATGCTCTTTCCCCACCTTTCACAATGCACTAGTTCTCCACAGTCACTGTTTGAAACAATGCTGCAGAGGTGCCCTCTGGGATGCCCCTATGTTAGTAGCATGATAAACTACTCTCTACTCTACAGCCCAGACCTCATTTATGAATACATGATGTTGAACATACAGTGGAGCTGGAGATCATTCACAGCGATCCTGTCCACTGATGAATGTGCTTTTAATGTGGTTTAAATATCCTTATCGTTGACACGGTTCTCTTGGCGACGTTAACTGCTGGAAAGAGTGCTGTGTGTTGTTGCGGCAGAGTTCACGCAGTAACAGAGAATTTGCTTTCAGGTACTAAATCACAGATACAGAATGTGTCGTCTTCTCTAGTTCACGATTTCTACAACTATGTCAGAGTCAGAAATAAGTACGGACTAACTGTCCAACTAACTGCCTGAGCTGTGTCTGCCATGGCCTCGTTTTTTTCTTGACTCGGTTTCGTTCTGGCAGAATCAAAAGAGATGGAATGTTCATTTCCATCCATGTGTTTGACTTGCGGTCAGGAATGTGAAGAGAAGAATGAAGAATGAAAAAATGACACCAAGCATAGCCATTTCAAACAGCAGCATCCACAGAACAGCAACTGACTGCAGGCAAACAATGCCACTTCTCCCACTTGGCTCAAATTACTATCTCTCAGCTGACTATAAACATGAATGTATGTTGCTTTAAAGTTGTAAGTGAGTTCATGTTAAATGTTGTTTTATCATTGCCAATCTATCCGGACCTTTGACTAATACATTTGACAACCCCTGGGTGGCCCAATGTGCAATACAACGTAATAAAATGCCCTCTAGGGTGCCTTCCAGTGGAGAAAACATGATGCAGTGCCAAATACCACAGCGCATACAGCTGCTGCCCTTTTTATTTTTTTGTCCCTCTACAGCTGCTACTGTTCACAGAGCACTGTATTGTAATGCTACATCAAAGTTGAGTGTGGTTGGAGTTTCGTTTCTATACCATTTAATGCTAATTGCTGTTATAAACTCATCTACTGGCAATAATGTGCTGAAACTGTTGGCAGCCCAGCACATGAGCATAAAATGGCAATGTCTGTTATGCCATAACCTTCATAACCTTAATTTACGTCTAACAAAAATGTATGAATGCTCTTCTTTTAAATGTCATTGCCTGGAAGTATAATCCACTCCAAAGTGCATTTAAAGATATATATGGATATTAGTGGTGGTAAAGAACCACCTGATACACTGTTACATAACCAATTCATAATCTGCCATAATCAGAATAAACATACCGGACAGAGAAAACTTCACCATATAACTTGGTGCTGACAGGGCTTTCTCATTTGTAAAGAATTTCTTTATATGTCTTAATACTCAGATATAAACTGCATTTCCACCCTCTGTCTATTAGGAATGGCTGCTTTGGACAGCAAAGCCTCTGGAAAGATGGGCATGAGAGCTGTGATTTACTACATGACTACAACTTTTATCGCAGTGTTCATTGGCATCATAATCGTCCTCATTATCCACCCGGGAAAAGGATCAAAGGAGGAGTTTGGAAAGCAGCAGATGATAGAGCAAGTCAGTCCTGCTGATGCCTTCTTAGATCTGATCAGGTAGCCTGCAGAGAAGAACAATACTATTTTCAATGTTTGACTGTGAC
Source organism: Nannoperca obscura (assembly GCA_036024295.1). Classification (NCBI taxonomy): domain Eukaryota; kingdom Metazoa; phylum Chordata; class Actinopteri; order Centrarchiformes; family Percichthyidae; genus Nannoperca; species Nannoperca obscura. Next base: position 7,384 of record JAVQJL010079950.1, read on the forward strand.
ATCAAACGTCATCTCTTAGTCACTGTGTGATTTCTCATTTTAGAAATATGTTTCCACCCAACTTGGTCCAAGCCTGCACACAGCAGGTGAGCTTCACAATAAACACTTTGTATCCATAATGTCTTAAAATATACTTGGGCAAGCAGCATCTAGCCCATGCAGTGCCCGTTACACCCCTCAAGATAACAGATCTCTCAACATTCTGATGTTTTTATATTCTTTAGAGCCCCTTGGGAGCAGGAGTGTGACTAACCCATTAGAGTTAGTCTTTTTTTGTCAAATGCTAGCGTACAGCCAGGAGAAGAACACTTTATTAGGCTACCTGATTAACTTAGGCCCCCGCCTAGCTATAAAGCCAGACAGCTCACAAAATGTTTCAGCTTGAATTAAGCCAAAACTCTCTCCTTGTCTTCCTCCCTTTACATTTTTAGCTTTCTCTCCTCACTTTATTTCCCTAATATATTTCCCATAACTGACCAGATGTCGACTCTATAAAACAAATAAGACTGTAGTAACTGGTTCATGTCTACTGAACCAATCTCAGTATAGATCCAAAATGAGCACAAACTCTGCATGAATATATCAATATCCCCATGTCCTGTTGGTCACATGTTAATGATGATGAAAGGTTATTGGGTCACTAAAACATTGGAAGTCTTCCACAGGGAACCATAAATAACTGAAGCTAAACATTTAGTTTTGAAAAGATACTGTATCTTTCATAGACCAAAGTGTTGCTCAAAGGAACATTTTGACCTCATAGTGCCAATAGAGAAAAGGTAAATAGACCATTAAAAGTAGACAACTTTCCCCCCAGTCCCCAGTAGTAAGAATGAACCAAAAGGACATTAAACAGTAAGTTGAAGTGTTATTTGATTCTAAAGGTTGACATTAGTGCAGTCTGTTTCAAGTCTATCAAACTTCACTTGTATAACCTTGAGCCTTCTATGATTCTCCAGTTCAAAACCAGATATGGAAAGCGAGCAGTCCATGTAACAGTGACAGTGAATGACACCCTCTTCAACTCCACCAATGGCACCCAGGAGATCATGGAGATCATCCGGGAGGAAGTGATCCCAGTGCCAGGTCAGGTGAACGGGGTCAACGCCCTCGGGCTGGTGGTCTTCTCCATGTGCTTTGGTTTAATAATTGGCAACATGAAGGAGCAGGGCCAGCTCTTGAGGGATTTCTTCGACAGCCTCAATGAAGCTATCATGCGCTTGGTTGCTATCATCATGTGGTAAGACTTGACTTTCAGTTGAAGGTGTTTGCTGTTGAGCAAATGTTACCATCACACTTATCTACAATAACTTACTGTTCCTCTCCTCCCCTCAGGTATGCTCCTATTGGTATCTTGTTCCTAATTGCTGGAAAGATTGTGGAGATGGATGATCTGACACAGATGGGTGGCCAGCTGGGCATGTATACCATCACAGTTATCATTGGCTTACTGATCCATGCCGTTATTATTCTTCCCACTCTTTATTTTGCCATCACCCGGCAAAACCCCTTTATCTTCATTGCTGGGCTTCTGCAAGCTCTGGTAACAGCCCTGGGGACCTCCTCCAGGTGAGTCACGCCCAACACTACCACACTTCAACAAATTAATCACATTCTCTGAAACAGTGTAGCATTTTAGAAACTGCGGCCCTAACCCTTTGCAGCCAAACCCACAATTAGATGAATATCTAGCCTAGATAGACTGTGACCAGCTGGAAACAACTAGCCTAAATACAGGCCTTTGAACTACTCTGAATCTGGTGAAAGTCCGTAGGGTTTGAATTTCTTTCTCAAGTTACTTCACTTACCAGTCACTTTTCGGGCGTAATGCTTTTGAGGAGAGACTTTAATAACATCATGCCCCTCTCTTTTCTGGTAGGCCTCTGAATTCAATCATTTCAATAATACTGACAAATAAAATAGCACCCGGCTTCAGGAGCAGAAGTTTGTTTGTGTGTTGTATTTCAGTGTGTGTGTATATTGTGAATTTCCCACACCCAGATACATTTTACCACGTTTCATGCAGAATTTGGGTTGTGTATTAATGTATCTAAATCTGTGGCTCTTGAATTGGATTTCACATACTTTTTTTACATACATTTAAACTTTACACCCCTACCCATGACTCACCTGGAGTTTAAACAAACCTGGTAACATATGCATACAGTTCAACTGAGACAGCATTGGAACAGAGTTTTCTACTGTTTCCAGCCTGTGTTAAGCTAGGCTAAACATGTGCCAGACAATGCAGAGCGAAGAAAAAAAAACTTTCCGCTCATCTGAATGTGAGTTTGATGGTAAACAAGCATTCATGAACTGAGAAACTGAACTGAGTGGATCATCATCAGTGAAACTCCTCACTGGCAGTCTTAGAACCCATCGGCTATTGTTTGGTGATTCAATTCAATTCAATTCAAAAAACTTTATTTGTCCCCGGCGGGCAATTAAAGACAGCTTCATGGGGCAGTTCCACATAAAACAGCATAGAAAAACATACAGTGCAAAACAATGAGTGAGATGATGATTTAGCTTCTTGGGGAAATGGCACTGGTCATTGTTACAGTCATATTGGCAATGTCAGAACCCATTGGCTATCACCTGATAACGATACATTTTTAAAAAGCTAATAAAAAGCAAATCTCTAGGGTTCCAAGATTGCTAAAAAGCTAAATTATCGTTGATGGGTTTTGAGATTGCATTTCAGCCACAGCGTTCTGCCTCTTTTGCTCTCCACACAGAGTGTTTACCTGCATGCAACCAAACTCTGCTCACACATGATTGGTTAGCACTACTTGGACTACAATTGGACTACAAACAGAAATCAGAACGCTGCATTCATATGCAGATATATGTTTACAGAGATTACCTCTGTGATGACTGAAAGCAGTGTTGTCAGCTCAGCTATGACACAGATTACATTACATCTTGGTTAAAAGCTTGCTGAAAAATCATGAAAGCCACAGAAACAATCATAAGGTGATATCTCTGTCACAAATAGTTGGTTACTGAGCTATTAACCTTCTTATAAAGGCCTAGTTTTGTACTGAGCCTACTGTACACAGCTCAACTGACAACTGTGCTCTCAGTCACCAGTGAAGATACAGTGAGTGATATTCATTACAGTCAGTTCACTTTGAGGATTTGTTGTTAAAGATTAATTCATACATGTGCTTACCACCTCTAGACTGAAGATACTACTGAACTGACTTTAGTAAGAATCTGCACAGAACAAGTTGTAATAACTTAGCTTAGGAAAAAAAGTGAACCAAGTAAAAAGTTTATGAATGAAGACTATGAATCTTTGAACTGAGCTGGAAAAAAAATGATTCAAGCAAAGTGGTTCATAATTTCCACCTCTAAAGCACATTTCCCAAAATGTAAGATCCTTCCAACTGTTATTTAAAAGTGTCCATTCTTTCATCTCCCAGCTCAGCCACCCTCCCTGTCACCTTTAAATGTCTGGAGGAGAACAACAAAATTGACAAGCGAATCACACGTTTTGTGCTGCCAGTGGGTGCCACCATCAACATGGATGGAACAGCTCTGTATGAGGCGCTGGCGGCCATCTTCATTGCCCAGGTCAACAACATGGAGATGAACTTTGGTCAGATCATCACCATCAGGTAAAGATTAATAAAGAGGATAATAATGCTGTTATCGGCAGTACAAATACAAATAAAGAATCCCAGCAATAGCAGGCATGGTTTCATCTCTATTCAAGTATCACAGCAACTGCAGCCAGTATTGGAGCTGCTGGCATCCCTCAGGCAGGCCTGGTCACCATGGTGATTGTACTGACCTCTGTTGGACTTCCTACTGATGACATCACTCTCATCATTGCAGTTGATTGGTTCCTGTGAGTATCTTCGTGTAACATGAACATGTAGACAATAATCTAGTATAAGATCCATTCCAACACAAGTGTGCGTTGCTCTGTGAAGTGCTGTAACTGTAACTTACATCCCTACATCAACCATCTCTGACATCTTAAAGGTCAATAGCAGCTCTGTATCTACTACCACCTAGTGACACACTTCTCCTCCCTCCCTGGAGTCTTGTTCTACATCTTCCCTTTTGTATTGAATATTTTTTGCAATGAGTTTTAACATAGAAACATAATTAGGTTTCCCAAATTAATCATTTCAATTAGAATACCCTTCCCAGAAATTACTCAGCTAACTGGGGTAATAAGAAAAAACCCTTCTCTCCTTTAACTAGGATGGACCAAATATGAATGTCTGTCAAAGCCTTGTTTCATGGAGACAGGTATAGCGTCAGATGAATAAAAGCCTGTATGTCCTAAAGTTGAGGGGTGTTTCATAAAGCAGGCTTTATGTGTGTTAGAATCAATCTGCCAGATTAAAACCAGGTTTTCTTCCCAGCAGTCCCTTAAAGGAGGTTTGAAGACGTATGGACACAGCTCTCTTTGCAAAAAGTTACGCCTTGATGCAACTAACTTTTACAGACCTATTTCTTGGCCGGGTGCAGTTACTTCCTGCATTACCAGGCAACCAGTGGCAACTTAAGGAGGCCACTGTACCCGCCCAAGAAATAGTCGTCATTCTTTGTACAAATTAAAGAAGGGTTTCCAAAGCTATTGCACCATCCGACCATCACTTCTGAAGAAGCACGATGAGCGTTGCATCGTCACTGCTACACTGCTGCCTGGTTTCAGAAACTCCTTCCACTTCCCCAGCCCCTCTCCTTTATTAGCATTTAATCTGACATGAATTTTGAATGTTTAACATGTTCTCGTGGTCATTAACTGCTGGGAATCTCTGGCTCTACATGTTACACATGACATATGACCCCAAAAAACAAACAAACAACAACTAACAAGTGGTTTCATTTTTTGGACCCTTTGTTTGAGCCTCTTTCTTTTCATCTTTTTTCTTCTTTCCCCTGAGAAAGAGGCTGAACGCACCACAAACACTACACCAACTTTACCCGGGATTATCTCATTCTTCTGCCAACAACAACTTCAGCAGAAAAATATTATAGTCACATGAACAAATTGCAAACGCTGAACAGATAATAGTACAAAGAACCTACAAGACATGCAAATGTAATTTCAAGCTTTCAAAAAATAGTGTTAACTTTAGTAACATAGCTTAAACTTTCAAAACAACCTTAACCTTCTAAACCTACTGAAATGAGTTTCATTTTGTGACTTGTGTATTTTACCTCATTTCATTTGTATACAACTTGCAACCAGTTACCTGTGGACTCAAATGTTTCCAAACGTATTTGCCCTTTGATTCAGTTTTTTTTTTTTTTGCTGGGGTGTAGGGACCGTCTGCGCACCACAACCAATGTTCTGGGGGACTCCATCGGGGCTGGCATCGTAGAGTTCCTGTCTCGACACGAGCTGCGCAGCAAAGACGTGGAGATGGGAAACTCAGTGCTGGAGGAGAAGGAGAGGAAGAAACCTTACAAGCTCATCTCCCAGGATAGTGATTTTGAAAATGACAAACATGCTCACAGTGAATCAAACATGTAGTTCAGCACTTAACATCTGCTTTCTGTTACACTTACAGCTGGTTCTGTTGTGGGGAGTAGGGACCTAGATGTGAGATATTGTTGTCAACCTTAGTTTTAGCGTCATTAGTTCACACTTTGGATTTGTTAACATTCCTTTATTATCGTCGACGTGATCCTTTAATATATGCAATATATACTTTAATGAATATTTGAACTTCATATTACCCTCATGTACAAGTTGAGGTGAAACGTGTTGTTTTTAAATAAACCAGAGAGCATCTAAGGCCACTCCGCACTCCCATACAGTCATGGATGTAATCATAAGGAAAGTGACTGTATCAAACTGTAAATATATCTATTGTCCCAACATTAGCTGGTTAATATTGTGGTAATTACAGGTTATTACAGACATTTTATGATTTTGATGTTTCAGTGGTACAGACTCTCTCACACATCTGAAAATCAAATGTATGTGTGTGTGTGTGTGTGTGTGTGTGTGTGTTTGTGCACATTCACAGTCTGACTGTGTGTGATTTGCTGATTTTTTACCAACATTTACTGTAGATAAGAGACAAGTGAAAATGTCGGGTGATTCATGCATGTTAAAGCCTCTCATTTCACGAAGGCGTGAAACAGATATTCAAGTCTTGACTGAAATTCAAGAACTTTTTGTGAAAACACTTGTCTTAGTTTCTATTTATAATAACTTCAGTGAAATAAACAGAAAAAGAATGCGCTGCGTGTCTCCCTTTCTTTGAAGTGTCGTCTGTCTTTCCTAAATGTTGCTCAGACAGTACGCACCTTTTCTGTCCTAATGGATGTCTTTATATGAAAACACTGTTTGTATCCTGGTGTATCAACTCAAATGATCCTGTTCAAAGAGCAGATCCTCATTCTGTGTTCTTAGTGTAAAGGTTAGATACACATACTACAGCCCAGACTGTGGAAATGTAACCCTGTCGTCCCCTTCTTTAACCACTACTGTCATGAAAAGTCTCAGACCAGCAGTGGATGTATCTACTGTGTTCTAGAATGAGTTCTCTCATATGTTTGTTTGCTGGTAGATTACTCACCGTGTCTACCTGCCTGCTACCCCCCCAGCCACGCTCCACCATCCTCCCATCTCCACCTTCAAAACACTAAAACTTTTTTCTAGAACCACAAACTCTCTTGTCATTGTGCCAAAAATAAATCAATTTTAGGATCAATATTCACCAAAATAATCATGACTTTACATTTCAGCAGTAGTGTATTCATCCATGTTTCCACTGCTGGGTGTAATGTCTGTTTGTTCTGCTGTAATGCGTGTAGATTAGTGTGAAACCGAGAGATGGCGACAAGGCAACAAGTGGATTCACACAGCCAGTGAGATCCATGAAGAAGACCAGCCTGCAGCCACACGGTGAACAGCTGTGAGCCACATCACACTCTCTTTCACACACTCTCACACACACACACACACACACACACACACTCTCTCTCTCTCTCTCTCTGCTGGCTTCCAACACACTCACACTCTCTCTCTGTGCTGGCTTCCAGCATCATGTCGTCCGCTGAGTGTAAAGACCTGGGCCGGGCGCTCTGTATCATTACCGGGGCCTCCAGAGGCTTTGGCCGGACTATAGCGAGGGAGATGTCTCGGTTGGTGAAGCCGGGGTCGGTGCTTGTCCTGGCGGCCCGCTCCAGCGACGACCTGCGGGCTCTGCAGACAGAGCTGGCCGAGTCGGAGGCAGGGAGAGCCGGCCTGGTGGCTGAGTGCGTGGTGGCAGACCTGGGTCAGGTGGACGGACAGGAGAGCGTCGCCACAGCGGCTAAACACGCTTTGTTGGAGGATATGGATCACATTGTACTGGTCAACAACGCTGGTAAGAAGAACACAGTCATAGAAACATTGCAGCTGTCCGAATGCAAGCTGCATTTGGCTCGAACACAAATCAGGTTGATACATCTACTCCACTACAGTAATAATCAAATGCTATATAATAGGCTAGTGTACCACTCTCATCTGTCTACTGTTTATAGTTTACAGTTTATAGGGACTATTTCTTCAGTAGAGAGTAGTCCCAATAGAAAGTGTTGACATTGAGCTTTGTGTAACGTGGGCTCAGACTTTCGAAAGATGTGTTAGTGTTGATTTTTTTTTAAATGTCACTATCAAATACTGAGTACCACAAATGAAAATCCATTCACCTCTGAGGTGTCGTCAGAAACCTCAGAGATCCTCTCTATGGCAATATCATTTCATCATGGTTTTCATCTGAGCTGATGAGCACTATGTTAGTACGTACTTTGTAAAAATGAAGACACACACAAGTAATACCTCCTTCCCTCTCGTCCCAGCCTCTCTGGGCGACGTGTCCCGCTACGCCAAAAGCTTCACCAACATGGCTGAGGTGGACTCGTACTTGTCTCTCAATGTCAGCTCCTCCCTATGCCTCACGGCCAGGATCCTGCAGGCTTTTCCACAGCGTCCAGGTCTGCGGCGCACCGTGATCAACATCTCTTCGCTGTGTGCCCTGCAGCCTTTCCGCTCTTGGGTGCTGTACTGCACCGGCAAGGCTGCCCGAGACATGATGTTCAGGGTGCTGGCAGAGGAGGAGCCAGACCTCCGAGTGCTCAGCTACTCTCCAGGTGAGGATCCGCCTATTTCTGCTGGTTACATTCAAGTCCATTCGGTCAGCCTGAAACTGAAACTGAATTGGAGGATTGAATGAGTTTTTTCTATGGCCATATTCAGACAGAATCAGGCATTACAGTGATTCACAGCGGTGGTGTGGGAGTGTCTGATACTAACCAGCAATCCCAGCTTGAATACAGACACAAGCCAAGCCACTACACAGCAATTAAAGTCTTTGTACTCCTTCGAGGCAGGGTTGTGGCAGCTGATGCACAGTCATTAGTCATTGATAAAAGTCTAAGCGGACCTGCGTCCTTCATGTCCGCCGGGCGCTGCCATTGTGTGTTGCAGGGTGGGGGTGGACTGGCCTACTCTCTCGGCAGTCCGATCCTTTGGTGGCCCGCTGGAAAGCAGCGGATCTTTGGCTTGCAGTGGAGAGATCTGGGTGGGGGCCCATAGTGTGCTCGGCCTCATTGGCTAACAGTTTAGGGAGGATCTCGGTGAAAGACTCAAAAAAACTCTCTACCACTGACTTATCAAAGCAAAATTGGTGAGCTGCACGGAATGTAAGCGACTGACTGAGAGGACGACACAGCTTGAAAAGAAGATTGAAAGGCTGCATGAAATACAAGAGAGTGAGCAACGAACAGACAGAGGTCTTTCTAAGGGGCTTTACAACATACAGCCTCCCATCACAGAGATGGCCAGCTTGCTCCCCTGGATGTGCCCCAACGCCACTGGATTAGTTACAGAGGCTTGCACCGTCACCGCAGTATCAGGAGAAGGGGTTGTAGCCAAAACAGCGGTCGGTCCTGAGACCGTGGTCGCTAACAGAGACCACTGCGCACCGACCACTGGTTACCATCACTAGAGGGCGCTACAGCTAGTGGTCGGTG
>JAVQJL010079953.1:0-12917 GCA_036024295.1 Nannoperca obscura
CTCTCTCTCTCTCTCTCTCTCTCTCTCTCTCTCTCTCTCTCTCTCTCTCTCTCTCTCTCTCTCTCTCTCTCTCTCTCTCTCTCTCTCTCTCTCTCTCTCTCTCTCTCTCGTTCTCCCACTCCTTTAAAAGTGGTTGTTGAAGGAACGTTTTTGAGTTTCACTGACTTTCTGATTTTCTCAGCATTAGACTTAGATTAGTGACCATGTCACTCAAAGTCAATGGGATGGAGATGAAACTCAAATGGCCTCATGTTTCCAAAGAAAAAAAAAAGAAATAATCATCTGCTCACTTCTTAAAGGACTAGTAGGATTTAGTGGCATCTGGCGGTGAGGTTCCAGATTGCAACCAAGTGATAACTCGTCCTCTCACCCTCCCCATCCGAGCATGTAGGAGAAGCTACAGTGGTCGTGAAACCAGCGACAATTCTTATTTCTAGGTGATGACACTAATGAAATATTTTGCACACTGACCCTTTAACAACATTTAAAGTGAGACACAGTTGAAGTGAAGCTGAACTGTATTTCTCAAAAAATCCTCCTAAATTGTATTAACAATGCAATGTCCATCTCAGTGCGGAGGATTTTTTTTATGGGACATAAAGCCCCTAGTTGATGGCTTGCGAGCATGATGCATGGCTGTCACTGTAAGCTGCCACAGAGGGAAGGGAGAAATTGAATTGGCCCTCCTATTAATGGGCCATGTCACTGAGCGTCAGGGCTCAGGATGTGACAAGTCTCATATCCGTTTGTGCGTGTGTGTGTGTGTGTGTGTGATGTCCTGAGTGTATAAAACCCGAGTCTATTATGGCAGTATCCTTCAGTGCATTGATTGAAGAGCGGAGACAGAACCACAGAAATAAACATATGTAAACACACAAACGTGCAGTCACACACACACACCTTCAGGCATGCACAAGTATGAGCGCATACACTCACTACATTACCAATGTGTGTGTTGATGAGGCATGGAGGGACTGAAAAAACATGTCAGAAGTGTTTACCCAAGCAAACACCGTATTTCAGTGTCCTACTGTATATTAAATATTGACCACAACAGGAGAGACGAGGAAAGTTCACAATGTTCATGTTATGAAATGTGTGATGTAAGTCAGCTTTTTAATCTTGTATCCTCATTTCATTATGATTCACCAATATATGACTAATATATGAACTGTACTGGTGATGCCCTTGTTTAAGCCATTGTCACATATTAATTTCTCTTTGTACATATAAACCAAACAAAGGAGAAAATATAGATAAAGAGAAGTAGATAAAGGAGCTTAAAGTTTGAAAAAGAGGCTACAAGAGGGAAATATCAGGAAGATGCCCTTAATGTCTTTAAAGTCACTGTATTCTAATGGGGCACTCCACTGATTTTATACTATACTACTTTTATAACACAGTTTACCTATCATGGGAAGTAATATTCAGCCTGTGAGAGTTTCTCTGGAGAAGCTTCCCTATGACTGAAAAAATAACCCTGATGATGTCAGGGCATGGCATTTGCCAGGCAGCGACAACCTAACAATTGGGGAATTGGCTTTATGGGAATTGTAGGATATAGTTTATTTTTATCTTGGCACATGCTAGGGACTAAAGGTCAGGATATCTTGGTCTCTGCTGCATTGATTTGGACCATTGTTTATGAAATACGACTCTTATGAACTCCTAACTTCCAGTAAGGAAGTGCTATACTAAATCTCTGGAGTACTCCATTAAAGCCAAAATGTGAAGAATCTGAAAATGTATGACCTTAGCAGCCCCAGTGGTAGTATCAAAAAAGACATTAGCGAGAATGAATGGGCTGCAAGCAACATCTAGACTGCACCAATTTCCACCAGGATTTTTTTCTACAAACAAAAACGTAAATTGGAATAATTTTAAAGAACCTATTATCACAAAATAATATCTACATATAGTGGCTGTAAGGTTGTAAATGTGTTGCATAAAGTGATAAATAAGGCAATTTGGACCCTTTTGACAATATAAGAGAAAACCCCCAATTCAAATAAATGTCCGGTGAAGTTGAGCGCAAAACTATATTCTTGACTTTGAAATTGTGGCTGACAAGAAAACCTCAAAAAGCAAGCAAGTGGACCTTGACTTCAATTCAATGTTTTGTTAAACACCAGATGTGCTTAATCTATCAAATGTAAGTGTCAGAGGCCCAGGTAGTTCAGGTCAAGCCTTAGTGGTTGTCTAGGTTATGAAGTGAGCAGTTCCTTCCCTGTCGAGGCCCAGTGGATCAGTGCCGACCACTGGAGACCTCATGGGTCACATCTCCCGCCTCTCACTACTATTTGGACAAGCTGCTCTATTGCTCTGAGGGGAGGGGGGAGGGGAGGGGTGAAAGGGGAGGAGAAGGAATGTGCAGTTACATAATGGCTAATGCCCTCTGTCCATGTGCAGTGTGCACTGGCAGATGGTGTATTGCTCAACAGTCAAGGGCAAATGGACAGATGAAGCAGGGAAGGACTATAGGGATGGAGATGTTGAAACACAGGATGAGGGCACCAGTCACCTCAACGTGAAGCAGGAGATGTCAAAGGTACGCTAAGCTGCAGCAACTGCCTCCTTTCTACTGTAGTACTTTTGTAAAGATTGTTTGATCACTCACATACATACAAAAAGTCAAATAACATCATCTGTAGCTTCACGTCAGCTACTGTGGCCCCTCTTTAACTCTGGTCACATCATAGTCCAACATGTTTTAAAATGATTATGTTTCTTGAGAAAGAAGACGCTCTACAGTGATTCCTAACCAGGGGTACCAGGGGGAACCCCATGGAGTGCTGCCATTGGGTTTGTGGAAAAAATGTGAAGTGGCTCCAACAATTTGAAGAAATAGCCAAAAAGCATGGATCAATGGCTGAAATAGATAAAAGTACTGCAAAAATGGTTGAAAGGGTTAAGTAAAAAATAGTGGATAAATAAGTTAAATAGTTAACTAAATGTAATGGATACATTTGGAAAAGTACAGCTTCTGACACTCCAAGTGTTAGTATTATGAATGCAAACTCAACCTAAACACTGACAATTTTCTGTCCCTGGACCAACTAAACACACTGCTAACCAAACAACATGTGTCCATTCTGATAAAGCAGGAAAAATGGCAGCATGCTTTGTCTAACTCTTGAACCCACAGTAAACAGTTAGAATCCACAACTCTCTTTTGTCAGTGGCGTCTTTGCATCCAGGCAGGAAAGGATGCTTAGTGTTGGAGATATTATGACATTTCTGTCTCAACACTGAGCGTGATGCTAACTGTTTACTCTGTGTTGTGTCAATACAAGTCCATGCCGTCGCTAGCATTTACACTATCTTAGACAAATAATCTGTTTTGTCAGAGAGGCATGCTCAAACCCATATCTCCGTTTCCAGTCTGTTATCTGATGAAGGGACTTATTGCGGACTGCAGTGCAGCATGATTCGGTTCACTGGTTAATGATGAACAAACAGTCATGGGGGACTGGAGTGGTACGGCATGTTGGAGGAGTTGTCTTGGTACAGCCCAGCAGGGTGTTGCCACTCTGGTCATTATTTCTCTGTTGTGCATCATGGAAGAAGAGGAGAATGAGTGCGATAGCAGGAACTGATTGCTGTAGACGTCACATCAGTGACAGAGTACAGCTACACCCAACTGACAAAGAACAGATACTCCACCATAGCCTCAGCAGCTCATTTGCCCTTTCTCTCAGTTTCTCTCTTTAGACTCTGTGCTCTCACTGCAGGAAGACGTCCTTTAGACTTATGACATTAATGTCAAACAGCCCAACTGGAAACCGATTACAGTATAATTGTGTAGAAACTTTTTCAGGTTCATCCAACTCAGTTACACACTACATTTGGTGAGGAATAGTTTTACAAAGAAGTCAAAATGGTAAAACATCGGTTTAGGCAAAACTGGGCGTTGCCTTCACTGATTGATTTGGCAAGAAACAAAAAGATCCAGGAAGTTTTGCTTTTAAAATTTACAACTTACAGGTCATGTTAAGTGTTTTATAAATGGCTCACCTGGTAGTACCATTGAATCAAGATCACATCTTCACAGACAAACACAGGCAGAACCAATAAAAGAACCTTCTTCTCGGAGGTAATAAGAACAGCAAAAACTAGAAACTTTGAAAATGGCACTTAACTAGGCAAAGTTTACAACATTCATTACAGGAAAGCATAAAGGCCAGAATGAAATAATAAAAGACAAAATAGAAAAGAACACAATGAAGATATAAAAATAGAGTACATGATCAAAAGAAAAATAACATGAAATGAAATTAGATTTAAAAAATGCATGGGGAAACAACACAAGATTAAAAGTTGGCAAGATCAAAAGGCAATTACACAAAAGCAAGTCTATGAGAGTGTATTTTGAAAGATGCTACTGAACGAGTGAATTTGAGTTCTCTGGGCAGGGCAGTCTACAGATCTGAGGCCACTAAGCCCAATCACTTAAGTCTGTTAATCAGTAAAGTTCATGTGATAAGTAAGACAAACTTCCATTCACCTCCTTTGTATTGTGACGGCAGCAGAACATGATTTTATTGTGAGTAAACCAACCCTTTAAATTATGCTTTGTCTTTTTAAAGATCACCACAGCCCCTCCCACAGGAGACATGGTCTGGTATAAACTCAATGTATCATGGATGGTCACTGATATCATGACCAAGAAAATAAAGCAAGATCATTATCTCTCCTACATGATGCACAATCAAGTCACAAGAGACAGAAAATAAACAGAATAAAGCTACATGTTGAGGCCAACAGCATATGACTCAGGAAAAGAGACGTAAACCTGATTACCCTTTGTTCTCAACATTGGCCAGAGGCTTCAACTGAACAACAAAGCTTGACCAATCACTGTGATGTGTATGTGTGTGTCTGCATGCATGTGTACGTGTGATCGATAGCATAAGACATCTCCACATCACCCAGGATCTAAGAAAGCTAACGAGACACAGAGCACTGCTGACACCATGGCCCAATAAAGCAGGAGCGTGCTCCCCTCTCTGGCCAGCAGACACCAAAGCTTTGATCTGCCGCTGTACGGAGACGGCAGACAGGACGAGGCCCGGCGAGATGCAGCCATGAATATCGAACTAATAGAACAGATGCTGTTCCTTTCAAAGTGTGCTGGAATCAAATGAGCAAACGCTCTCTGTTTATATGAAATGTGATAACCATATCCACATTATTGTATAGGACAAGTACTGCAGATGGTGTCTTGCCACCTGGGTACGTGCAAGGTAATCCTGTAGCTAACCCCGTGATTTATTTCACCAGTAATCCAAACATCAACTATAGTAAAATCGTCCCTCTTTTGTTTCTTCTTTTTCCTCCACAAAAGCTAGCAAACTGTACAATTTACTCAGATAGTTTTAGTTTAAAGGGTTGGTTCACTCAATTACCAACCAAATTTCTTTTACTTGTGGTCATATATAGCCATGCAGATAGGTTATGATTTTGACATATCTGTCCCTGAGATTTCTTCATTGCCACCTCAATACAGTGGTGGTGCTCACACCATTGAGAAATAAATATCAACAGCAACATCTCTTTCCAGGAAAAGTGTCCCAGTAACTCTGGATAATCCACAGAACACAGTCCACAGTTTTCATGGTGATTATGTCTTTGGTAGAAGGTAGTTCCAATGACAACTGTTTACAGTATAGCCTGTGGATTAATCAGAGTAACCAGGACATTGCTTCTGAAAAGAGATGTTGCATAAACTATACATAATAGTTTAGTATTGGGAATTAAGTTTATTCTGTTTTTATTTTATTTAGTTTGTTTAAACTGTTTTTTATTTTTTTTAATGTGGACAGAAGCCAAGCTAGCTGTTTCCCTCTGCTTCCAGTCGTTATGCTAAGCTAAGCTACTTGCCTTCTGGGTCTAGCCTAATACTTGACACAAATACATGAGAGTGGTATCGATCTTTGCATGTAACTCTCATCAAGGAAGAAAATAAGTGTATTTCCCAAAACTATTCCTTGAAAATCATAGTGCTTTGAACACCACAAACAAAGTTTCATTCACCACCATCGTATTGCTAAAGAGACGGAAGTCTTAAAACCTGGACAAATAAAACCTATCTGCATGTCTAGATACTATTAGGGGTAAGTGAGAAATGTTTTTTGTTTTGTTCTTTGGTAATTTGATTGAACTGAACATGAATCTGCCACTAACTATCAACATTAGCTTAATTTGCTAGTTCTCAAATATAATAAAATATGTTTAAATCAAGCAGTAAACATCCAGTGAAACAAACACAAACTATCCAGATCCTTACCTTTTCTTGGTATTGCCGCCTGGATGAGTCCAGAGACTGGATAAGTGCGGTTGCGTGGCCGATGAACATGGCGTAGCATGTGGCTCCGACGATCATACTGAGCATGGTCAGCCAGATGTCCGACATGCTCTCTGGGGCTTGTCTTCCATATCCAATGCACAGCATGTGGCTCATGGCCTTAAAGAGGGCGAAGGAGTAGAGCTCGCTCCATGAGTCATTCTGTAGGGAGAAATGGAGGAAATATAAGAAGGTGGAAGAGATGTGGGAAAAGGAGAAGAATCAGGGTCATTTTGTCCTAGAATAGCTCCTTACTTTTATATTGTTACTGTCATGCAACAATGATTTTGACCTGGTGACCTGAGCCTGTTGTCTCTGCCAAAGGTAGACTGTAAAGGCACAGTGTGGCAGAACTAGTAATGGAGAGCGTAAATTAAAGAATAAGAGGGCTGAAGAGTAAGACATTACTGGGGAAGTATATGGCTCTGTGTCTGGTGATTGTTTCAGGTTTGGTGGAGAGCCTTTTCATCATCGCTGAGCAGTCTCGCCTTGTCTTGGCCAAACAGAAGGAGAAGAGGACAAACGTTGTGTAAATGTGTTAATGAGAAGCCTGTACATCTGCCTGCTCCAGTCTGCCTTTGATTGGTGCTTACAAACTCCTTCAACCCTAATTCTCTCATGTTAGATTCATCAAAAAGACATCCACAGGCCCCCTGAACCTCATATCCGCCCCTCAAACAGCTGTGGTCCACACTGTCTAGAGTATAGAGTATACCACTGCATGTGTGTTTCTTCTCAGACTCCTTCTGTCCCTCTCTGCGACAAGTGGTGTCTTCAGTCATTCATTGACTGACTGGATTCTTATCTGATTTGTGTTTTTCCAGATGCATTTGCATTTCATTAATTTTTTTAATTCAGTTGGTTTCGGAGGAGGTGAAAGAGGGTTTACTGGCAAGAGGCGGAAATTGGATGTTTGAAACTGAGTGTTTAGAAAGGTGATTTAAGGAACAGCATCACTAGGAGAGATTTTGAAGGCACACCTCAAGCAGCAGGATAACCCGAAACTTGGCCTTGGTGTCAGACTGTGAGCTTAGCTCCAGCCCAGAGCATGGCTCAATGTTTAATATTTGTTTTGAGCTGTCAGTTGGATCAGTTGTTTGGATTTCTTTGAGGAGATAAACGTAACCTTGTAACCTTAGATAAAAGACGGTTTGAAGCCTTTATCATTATAAGTATCATCGTCATCTCCAGCTTTGTTATTATTTCAATATGATGTATCCTTGTAACTGCAGTCCTTGTCTCACTGTCATCCATAGCCCTTAAGCCCATTATAATAAGCAATAAGCCTCATCCTCGCTGCCCCGGGTGTTGAACAGACCCGGAGCTGAATCCCTCCAGTCAGCCATCAGCATGCTGGCCGCACTGCTGGTGGATAAACAGCAGGAGTAGGAGGTCAAAACCGAGAGCCCAGGCACAGAAATAACACCTCTTTACACACGGTCTGCATCTGTCTGTCTCACTCTCTCGCAGACAGACACCACACACACATTAATATACAGTATTTCAATGGACAGAGTATCAGAGAATAATGTATTCAACTTCACTGTCTATAGTAAATTTACCGTTTAATACACTCTACAAAGGAAAACAATGGACGGCTTCTGGGTAGATACTGTACATCAAATCAAGAAATAGCCCTTAGCTTGTATGTCTGTGATGTATATCTATATATCTGTATCTACTACTGTTACATGCGATTGTGGCATTTATAAAACAACATTACTGTAAATCCACTACTGTCCCGCCAGCGGACTTTTAATCATCTTGGTACAGATACAGGATGTAACAGCATAAGTC
The DNA here is from genome assembly GCA_036024295.1 of Nannoperca obscura. Taxonomy (NCBI): domain Eukaryota; kingdom Metazoa; phylum Chordata; class Actinopteri; order Centrarchiformes; family Percichthyidae; genus Nannoperca; species Nannoperca obscura. Next base: position 8,141 of record JAVQJL010079953.1, read on the forward strand.
ATCTATGGGTTGAGGATGCATTACTCTTAGTCTGTCTCTGTGGTTGTGTGAAAGTTGGTGAAAGCCCTGAAGGTAGAAGTCAGCTCGTCTCTCCTGTGTCCCAAGAAAGGTTTTTGGTGACATGCAGGTGGGTCTCCAGTTTCTGCTCTGATTTTCATACAAATACACAACACAACCATAAACCTGGATTAGGCAGACATGATGCTCCAAGATTAGGTCAGTTATCTTAGCATAGCATAGAGACAGGAAGAGGGGAAAAGGCTAGCTTGACTCTGTCCAAAGGTAACAAAGTGGAAATGTGTGTGTGGTGTCTTACCACACCTCTATAGCTTACTTGCGTTATGTAACGTCAACGTAAATAAGTTAATACATAAATGTGAAGTTGTGGTTGAGAGACAACACATCCAGTTTGAGTTGGTCAGGATGTGTTTAAGTGTGAGATAACAGCAGATTAAAACTCACACTGTGTACAGCTGTCTCTTACTATTGGAAATTACAGCCTTCATAGTAACACAATAAACTAATTCTGCAGAGACACCACCCTGTGTGAGGAGGGGCGGCGGGGGATGGCAAATGGAATTAGTTTTTGTGTTCATTTTATTTGCAATTGGTCTTCACTGAGCAGCGTGCATGATAGCTAATTGTACATAATACATTTAGCGAGGAACACAAAGGGATTATGGGACATCTATGATGCATGATCGCATAAGTATAGAATAGTGAGTGTACGTGCATGCTGGCATGCCCGTCTGGCAATACATGCTGTTTAACACTCAGCTTGCATTTGAATGTGTGTGTGTGTGTGTGTTAGACTTGTGCCAGTCATGCTGCAGAGCATCTCTTTGACAGGGTGCAGTCCCCCTCTGACAGTCTAAAATGGACATCTGGTTTTGCTTAAATTACTTTCTAGAATTTTAATATAAAAACTATCATGAAAGACCGTGTTAGCAATGTTGAGATTCATTATTTAGAACCAGTGGGTTTGTGTTTGTATTCATAATTTAAAACCAATTGAGTACAGAAAGTTGCAAGACAGTCTGGCGTCTGGTGGAAGTACTTACATACAATATTATACAAAATTAATGAAGAATGCTGACATTAAAAGCAAACATGTTTCTCTTGATTGGCGTACTCATGCATAAACTTAAACTGGAGTGTGTGTTAAGGTAAAATTAATGGACTAATGAGTAAAATGTCACGGCATCATGGTGGCTGTGGTTGCAAAGGTAACTACGTCATCATAAGTTTGAATTCATATTGAACATTGTATCCTCCTCTCTTTCTCTGAAGTAAACTACTTATGTTACTTTAACATAATGTCTGATTTATTGTAACTGCTTTCTCTGAATATGATCGGTAGCCCATTAAAAGGTCTTGGTTTACCAAACGCACCATGTTTCTATTTTCTGAAAGACAGAGCTGACTTGTAACTGTAGCATGTTGCAGCTATAATTATATTTTCTATAGTGCAAGGTATTGCACCAAAAAAACAAGAAATATGCTAAGGTGATCATATGAATGTGTTGTAATCTAGTCTACAGTGGTAGTCTACAGCTGTGTTAGTTGCTCTGTGTGGCTGTTCTTGGGTACAGAAATACTTATGGCTAAATGCCAGCTAACATGATCACAACGGTTTGCTAACTTGCTAATGTTTAGTAAGCATAATTTTTTATCATGGTCATTATCATATTTTAGTGTGTTAGCTTGCTAACATTTGCTAATTAGCACTAAACAGAAAGTACAGCTGAGGCTTATGGGAACATCATCATAAAACATTTCATGGCAATCCTTTCAATAGTTCTTGACATATTGCAATCTGGACCAGAGTGGAACAGACCGCCCAACACTGCCATCCCAAGAGCCACACTATTAGCATAGCTAAAAAGTCAAGTGTGTTGTAAATGTTGATTTGGATCTTTTATTTCAGTCGGGTTGGGTATGGAAGTCTTACTGAACTGATTTTCTGTGTATCTTTAATTAACTTCATCATATGTGAAATGGATGCTTGTAAATCATGTGGCAGAATCTTTATTGATATGCGAGAGGAATTTGACTCAGTGGATCATTTCGTGCTGCTCAATAAGCTGTTGTTATTGGGTTTGAGTTCATTAACTTTAATTGGTATTTCTCCTTTGACAGATATCAAGAGGAAGACGTTCAACATCGTGTGCACAAGGAACAGCTTCTACTTAATGCAATAGATTTGATGAAAGGATCTGTTGTTGGTTAGGAGACTGAGCAATCACATTATTTATACTTCATTAGACTGTTACATAAAAACGTTACAGCAGCTTAAGGGAGGGTAGTTGGAATTACTTGGGAGAACAGGAGAGGGGCTATTGTTCTCTCTTCAGATTTATATTCATAGCCTCTTATAGTCTATTGTACTTCTTAAAATATTGTTATCTTCTGCTGACACAAAATACAAAGGTTGAATGAAATTTGTTGCTTTGTAAATCCTTCTCACACTCTCCTGTTCATTCTACATTAGGCCTTTATATAAAAAATGAAAACCAGTTACATTATGCCAATTTTACATCCTCCTCCCTGAGGTATTTAACATCGACAGAAGTGCGAACACCACAGCTGTCATTCTTTTGCTTTCGGTAAATTGGAAAATTCAGCCATGCATAGAACTTTTGCAGACAAAGGTGTACAAAGGAATAAAAATTACAGAATTACAGGTGAACTACTGTAGGTATGGTTTAGGTTTATGAAGAGAGACTCATTTGCATAGGGGGAGCAGGTTCAGTCTCGTCTTCAGGTCCTCTGACAGACCCACCTTTATAGGCTGTGTCCTTCCGAGGATCCGGCCTATGAATTGACAAATGAAAATAAAATGACAAGTATGAGACAGCCCTTTGTTGTAGTAATGATATTAAGAAAAAGAGGAACATTTCTATATTGTTTTGAAACTTAACGCTGGGTGCAATACCTGCAAAACAAATGACATTCCCATCAGCCTCAGTGGTACTTTGTGTTTAGTGCTAATTAGCTATGCTACCTATGCTAACATTTTGCATGTTTGTGTTACTGAGATCTGTTACACCTTATGGTACATGTAGCAAATGAGTACTGAAAGAGGCTGTTGGTTTATCACAGGCATTTGTCACTCAACTCGCATACACACCAACACCTCCACACAAATATGTCACACAGTAAGAGTTGATTATTATTTTGCGAGCTGACAGGTCTGCCTGCCAGTTAGATGACTTCAGTAATTGAATGAATGGAGGATATCCTTATTCATTTTCAAAGCAGGACGGTTTCTTGAAGTACATCTGTGTGGGCATGCACGCACTGCACATGCACAGATAATGAAGCCACATAAATCAGAGTATTATTAAAATTACAGCAACTTCTCTTCTACAGTAAAATGTCTCTCAGGATATATACAGAAACAACGCTCAGACTGAAGCCGATAGAAGTTGAGAGGAAGAGAGAGGCTTTATTCAAATTGATCCAACAGCCAATCAAGGCTGAGGCAAAACATTGAGTCATCCACGTGACAGAGCGTAACTTAAATAACAGGCCTCAATGATTTGGTCTCTGGAGATCACTATGCTGCAGGAGCCTGATTATCAGGCTTATAATAAACACCACTGTCGGCTGTGTGCATATCTTTTACAAGTAACAGATATTGTTTTTGAGTGTTTTGAGGCAGAGCTGAATACATTACAGAGTTGAAAGGAAGCTATATTGATTATCACGTATATGTATATGTATCACATAGTCTCACATACACATAAAGACAGACAAGTGAAGGCAGGTAAGTGCAGATGAGAGTGCCTTCCGAGCAAGTGTATGAATTACATGTGGTTTCAATCTAGCTGTATTTAGCTTTAAGTGCATGGATGATGCAAAAGGGAAAGCAGGGTGGAGTCCAGTAAAATCCTGCGCAGGCAGATAGCCAGTCAGCCTGAAGTGAAGCATATGATGAAGATCATTTAACACTGCTTCTCTCATATAGAGGCACTCCGACGAGGATCTCTGACCTTGATTAGCAGCACAGCACACCAGGTGGCCACGCCCACATGGGTGCTCACTGGCATTGTGGCATCTCGCTCGGAAAATGACACATAGTCGTAAACAACAGGCATCGCTCTAAGGCATCAAAGAGAAAACTGAATGTAAACACGACGAGGTGGAACGGAGGGAGGAAAGGGGTGATGCCAGTCACTTAAAAGGGGGTATTCATGGATGACAGCTGAGAGAACAATATCTTTTCTCTGCATTCATACCATTTGGTGATAATTAACATTGTACACAAAAATGTCATTGTGCAATATAGAAGCTGCCTGCTCTCTAAGATTAAAAAACTTTGACATAAAATGTAGCTCTGAATGGAAGTTGAATGTCAATAACAGACTGAGAAAACAACTCCAGATGTTGAGGGAGTATGGGCAGGATACAAGCCAATGGTCCAAACTGTAGTCACTTTAGTCTGCGACATCGTTAATGTTGACTGCGTTTGAGTCAGAAATGACATATAGAGTTGGCGCAGAGCAGTGGGCTTCTTTTTGGCCTCCACCGATGAAGAAGATATCTCTCTCTATATATATCTTTATACATACATATACAGTGGCATGCAAAAGTTTGGGCACCCCTGATCATTTTCAAGATTTTCCTTTATAAATCATTGGTTGTTTGGATCAGCAATTTCAGTTAAATATATCAAATAGCAGACAAACACAGTGATATTACAGAAGTGAAATGAAGTTTATAGGATTTACAGAAAGTGTGCAATAATTACTTAAACAAAAGTAGGCAGGTGCAT